>CM076572.1:362816965-363062150 GCA_034641835.2 Pinus albicaulis | reverse complement strand
TATATCATGATCAAGATATTTTAAATTTCATGACTTCAGAGAAATCATATGATGAACAAATTATTGATGAGGATGATCATCAATAATCTAATCTAAGATCAAATAGAAATAATCTAATATAAGCTAGACAAACTCTTTAGGATCTTTCAAAGCAAATCCCTTTAATGTTGTTTTATATTAGGGCAAACCATAGAATTCCCTGGCTTAGACTCTACTTAGCATACTTTGAAAAAGATGATTTAAAAAAAATATCTCAAGTTTTACTCAGAAGGACATGGGCTCACCAAAATTTCCCTGGTTATACTCTATTGAATCATTCTTAAAACAACAAGGTAGATAGGACTGAAGGGAAACTAAGAATCCTTCAATCAAACCCTGTAGAAGAAAACATAAAGAAAAAGCTTGTAGACAGAAATAGGGTACCTTTGACAGTAAATCCTAATCTAAATTTTCTGTTCTTTATCAGAAAAAATGGATAGAATGAAAACATAATGAGAAAACAAAAATAGTGAGGAAAAACATCACCATTAACATAGACCAGGATCCTGTGAATCAACTTGTTTTATTGATGTTCAAACCAGTTACATACTCCAACACAGTAAGTCTTTACAGCTCAAAGCTTCTCTATCCAGCTTAGCACACCTCAACTAGCTCAGCAACACTCTAAACAACTAACAGTAACAACCTTCTACAGTCAACCAAGAACCCTTTCTAATGAGGTCCTCATGCTATATTTATAAGCAAATGACGAGGTGGAATGAAAGCTAGGGTTAATATATTTCATTTATGATTGAGTTAATGATTTTTGTCCTTTGAGACCATGCAAGGCCCAAGGAAAAAATATCTGAAATGAGTTACTCTTTATAATGAATGTTGTTTTAATTTTTGAGCTACTTAGTTGTAATATTTGACTTTTACGCTTTTGTGATAAATTTGTAATAAATTTTGAGCTGCCTCTTTTGGAAATATCTCTGACTGCAATAAATTTGTATTTTGTTATGGAAAATAGGCTTTGTAGGTGGCAATTGGCCCTTTGATGAAGTAAATGCTTCATTGATTCATCATTCGAAGCATGCTTTGGGCTAATTTGCCCCTGTTTTATCTATTAAACTCTACTTTTAGGCCTTGATCTACATTTGGCCTTCATAATCTGTCTTACTGCCTTTAGTCTTTTTCTGCTTTAATTAATTGTTTTAATCTTTTAACCATATGTCTTTGACTGTGTCCTCTATCCTTGATCTCTGATGCTGATCTTTGCTTTTTCCTTAATTTCTTTGATTAAGCATTTATTCTCTCTGTTTCTTCATTTCTTCACTGATCTTCAATATTTCGTTAATCTTCTTTGTCTTCTTGTGTGCAGGGGTTCCTTTGTGTGATGGAGGGTTTATTGACTTAAATCAATGGTCATGAAGTATTGATTGAAGCTTTGAATCAAAACCCTTTATCCCATTTCTTCATCTGTTTGGCCTCATGGATCATCATCTAGAGACCGTAGCCACTTACATGACTATGGGATGGCCCTGTAATACATTAGCTGCCATTAAACCTGCAAACATAAAAAAAAAACATTAAATAAAACCTGCATTTTTGGATTTAACTGCTTTTAGAAGCTCGGGGAGGTGATGGAGCGATATTCAAAGGAAAGGAGATGTGTAGAAGGGGTTCCACAAATGGAACCAGGAAGAACAGTGAGCCTTTTTGAACATTTGGAGCGAATAGAGGAAAGGGCGGTTTTGGGCAAAACCAGGTGGTTTTCGAGTGGAGGTCAGGCGGTAAGTGGTTTTTTCTCGAACGGACGCGATTCCACTCAGTGGTTGACGTGTGTCCCTGGGAAAACCATTTATTTCACGTTGAAAAGGGTCGTTAAACCCCTATTGGAAAATGTGTGTGAAATGGATTGTAAACCGTTGGATCTAGGGGAGCCAGATCAATGGTGAAGGTCAAATGCGATGGGGGAAAATGATCTTTTGCGGGGAATAGTGGATGACAGGTGGTAGACGGGGGTTGGATCGTGATGGCATGGGGAGGATGGTGGGACCAATGCTAATGACCGTTGGATTATGAAGATCAATGGTGGAGATCACTCCACGAAATAGTCGGATGGGAGGATGGTTGAGGGGTAATGATCGCGAGGTGGCGCCATAACCGTTGGATCGGGTTGATCAATAGTCCAGATGACTTGGAAGAATAAGAGAAGGAGGAGGTCATGGGCCTCAGTTCGTATGAGGAAGGAGCGGAAGGTTTTAATCCTGAGGGGGCTTAAGACTATATTTTTTTATAAAAAATGGATTTAGGCATAAAAATGGGGTTTTTAAGCCATTTTTGAGGTTCCGGTAGGGTGAAAAGAGGGTTTTAAAACCAGACAAAAGGGATTTTTATGGTTTAAAAGGTTTTTTGGGAGAAATGAAGGATTAGTGAAGGGGAAAATGAGCTTTTTGGAAGGAAAAATTACTATTAGGACAGGAGTGAAAAATAGGTAAACTAGGAGGAAGAAAAGGGATGTAAAAAATGATGAGGATAGCCTGAAATAAGTTTCTTTTGCATCAGCAGGTTGAATTCAAAAGGATTTTGAGTCAAGATTTTAGTGATTAGATAACTTAAATATAATGAACTCAGAGAGATTTCAAAAACTCACAGGTTTTTCAAAAAATCTTGTTTTTGGAAATCTAAAGACTCATTTAGCTATCATTAGATATAATTTTTTTTATAGATGGCTAACAGTGGCTCCACTTGGGGAAGGCAACTCCTTGGAGGTGTCAAGAACCTCAGAGAAAAAATCTTTGGAAAGTAGACCAGTGCCTTGTCTTTTGCGTTTTGACAATCCTCTTTGACTTGATGATCTGCTACTTTGCAGAGATGATCTGCAGTATTATAGCAAGACTGATCTTTACCCACACTTCTACCTACACAACATACTTTCCTAACATTTTTTTTCTTCAGTGGATGCATTTAGATTTTCAAACCCTTGTAACATCAATTTTTTCTTTATTTGAAAGCAGGAAAATATCTACTTCTACCCTTATGTCATCCATGAGTTCAGATTAAACTGATGAACTCATCATTTCTCTACCTATTCTAGCTATCTGTCAAGATTAGACTGTTTGACATATTTTCATTCTCTAGTCTAAAACATGAAATTGAAACATAATCAAATCACGATTAGACAGTTTTATTTGCTATGGGGCTATGGCATTGTGTACAAGCTGCACATAGACTTTATTTGCAGAAATTTAAAACAAAAATTGTGAATGCCTAAGATCTGAAATTGATAGACTTCCTTCTTTCTTTAATTGGTTCAGATTTTGATCTTTTTATAATCATCTCTCTCTTCTCCTAATCTAGTCTATTGATAAGCCAAGTTTACATTGTTTGGTAGATCTTCATTCACTAACCTATCAACAATAAATTTAAACTTATTCAATCATGATTTAGGTTGTATGATTGAATCACATTTCTTCTTTCAAAGTAGTGGCATTGATATAAATAGCTAAAATGACACAATTACAGAAACACAATCATATACTATGCACAAATGGTGTATGTGCAAACACACTCACACACTGATTACATTCAGATTACTCTATTAAATAGAGTTTCTGAGATCCAACTTATTCCTAATTTAGAGAGAGAGGTTGAGCGAATTTCTCAACCATCACAAACCAATTTCTAAAATATGGAATGTAAGCATTAACTCCAACATCCCCCCTTAATGATTACATTACATGAAAATAACAAAATAATCAAGCTTATCAGTAGATGCTCCATCAAGTTGCCTCATAACCCTCGGAAAGGTGGCGGGTGTGTTGTGGTCCCGTGATTTGATGATTGAAAGCCAAATGACGTTGCAACATCAAACCAATATTTGGAGCCCAAGGACCTAGCTCTCTCCTGACCTCGTAGAGGGGCCGTGTAAGGGATATCCGTGTGTTTGCTTAGCGTTAAGTGATTTTAGGCTAGTTATGAAGTAGGCTTTGCCTTGGTTTTCTTTTGTGCTGTGAGGATGAAACTGATCAAAGATATAAGATAGGTAAAAAGATGTCGTATCAACGAGGAAGTATGGGGTCGAAAAGGTCAAGAAATCTATCAGATGGTGATACAAGGCTGTTTAAGGGCTGATTTGATTCGAGGTAGAAGGAATCTTTGGGCAAAATGGAATAAATGGACATCAATTTTGGGAACAACAAAGGATTTCAAGCATAACTAGTTTAATAGCTGACATAAACATGGTAGGGAAAACCATTAATCATGAGAAATGTAACTATAAGCTAATCAATACATAGAAATAAACATTCAAGCCATGCATAGAGATATATCACCCTCTAACTTTGGGAAATGGCTATCAGACTTTGGGGAAAAACACTTAAGACAGACAAACAACTCAAATCACTATGCCGGAATGCCTAAACACAGTACTTCAAGTTATTGGGCACTTTGAAAACAAGATTGCATAGTCTTAGGCAAAGGGCAAGATCAGAACAAGACCTCCTTGGTTCAACAAATGACAATCTAATTAGTCAAAGAGAAATTTCATGGATGGAGCTATGGCTAGCCATGAGTAAGCAAGGCATACCGTAAATCATACTTAGCATGCATAAAACCATGAATGAAATAAGCAACAATATCCTTAAGTTATTAAAGAGCAATCAAGAATTATTTAATGTGACTAAGGATGAAGAAAACATGGAAGCTATGAAGAAACAGGAAATTTGAGGTGCCTCCAAGGGCATGTCTCAAATTTGTTCTCTATTGTTCTATAGCAAGCAAGAAACATGGATTCATGAATGAAAACTAGGAAAAAAAACAAAGAGAGAGACACTATACCATTCTACCAAGTCATGGAATCCAACAACAATCCTCTTTCATCATCCAAGAACATCCAAGAGACTATCCAAAAGCATGAGACACGTATTTCTTCCAAAGCTTATATGACCATATATTGCTTCTATCATCAATTTCAGCCTTGTTTACAATGAAAGTCTTTGGAATATATAGGCTCAAGTGATGAAAATCTCTTAGTTCAATTTTCACTCTCATTGGCCTATTCAAAATATCTAAACTTGTCCTTGAGGCTTTGCAAAGCCCAAGGCACAAAATATCTCATAAAATATCTAAAAATGCTAAAAGAGGGAAATAAATTGACTTTTCATAACTTCTCATGTGCAAAAATAGCTAAACGCACATGAGGAAAAAGCAGTTTTTAAAGGTTCAATTTTTACAAAAAAACTCAAAAATTATATCAGCAAAAGGTCCCCTGACTTGCCGGAAACCTTTGGCAGCCTTCCTGATGTCGAAACGATGCTCATGATAGCTCGTTGGAAAGATCTAAGTGTCTACTTTCTGGAGAAACTAGAATTTTCCCAATCGGAGGACTATAAGTCCTCCAAAAATAGGCCTGTGTGTAAAAAACCAAAAAAAAAAAGAAGGCTTGCTGATAGACCGAGTAGAGTGTAGAAAAAGCGGGCATTTTTCGCCATTTCGGGGGAGAAAATGATCTTCAAATGTCCTGAAAATTGCTAAGTGTGTGATCCTAAAGTTATGGCATCCAATGATACCCTTATCCTCCTTTTTTGATCCCCAAACTGAAATGGCGAAACCCATGAGTTTTGACCAAAAACCCAAAAATGCCAAAAAACCAAAATATGTCGAAAAACGCCCAAAATTGGTGAGCATGACCCTCAAGGGTTCTCAGCAACATTTTGTGAAGCAGAGGCCAAAATATGAAGTCCTAATATGTCTTTCCTCACTTTCCGTGCCGGGCGCTTCCCTTTAGCCTCCTTGAGCTTTTCTTGAGCAGCCTTCAACTTGCGCCGGGCAAACTGATTTAAATTTTTTTAATGCATCATCATTCTCCTTTGAAGGTCTAAATCCCTATTTGCCTTCTCCAATTTCCTTTCCAAGTGGTCATTGACTCTCTCAAACCATGCCTCCTTATTGTTCTCTATCTCCTGCTCAAACAATGCAGTGAGAAGGGTATATTGGAGAAGGGCATTTTCCTCTTCTTTTTGCTTCTCAAGGGCCTTTTTAAGCCCCATGGTTCTAGGCCTCTTTCGCCTAGGCTGATCTTCGCCTTCACTTTCAAAAAACTCACCCATGAGTTCTTCCAACCTTGCTTGGGCTTTGGAGGCCTCCTTCTTGTACTTAGTCGCCCGTGTCTCATAAACAGCCATATGGACACTCATTTGCCTATTTTGGATTTGCAAAAATTGATTGAAATTCCTAGCTCTATGAAGATCATCCTTCAATGCATCAATTTGGCTTTCTCTATGGATCAAGAGGCTTTCTAGGATCTGGGTCTCATTATCACTATCATCGCTTTGGATTTGGATGATGTCAAATGCACTCTCCTGTTCATGACTGCCTTCTTCCTTACCCTTCCCTTTGTTTTGGGTGGCTATTCTAGTGCTCTTCCTCCTAGGAAAATCAATGATGGGATTCTTTGGCAATTTTCCTTTACTTCGGAGGGCCCTTGTCACATTTGGAGTGACAACCCTAGGCACCCTCTTTTTTTTTGTCTAGGGCTTGGCCTTTTTAGGAGAAGAGGGCATGGCCCCTTTACCTTTGTTGCCTTGCTTCTCTTCTTTTTGAGTTTGTTGTTCTTCCTGAAGAGGCTGTTGTTCCTGAGGAGGCTATTGTGTATCATCTTTTGGCTGCACTTGCTCATCACTTTCTTGTCCAGTCTCCTTTGGCTGCCCTTGTTCATCACTTTCCTATCCTTGTTCATCATCTTCATGCTACTGCCCTGTCTCACCCTCACTGTGTTGCTTTTCCTCATCCCCTTGCTGTTGTTCATCATCACTGTGATGTTGCTGTGTGTCATCATAAGGTTGTTGTTCACCCTCATCATGATTCTTTTGTTCACCCTCATCACTGGCATGCTGCTATTCAGCACTTTCTTCCTCCTCCCCTTGCTGTTGTTCATTATCACTGTCATGCTGATGTTCAACACTTTCTTCTTTCTACTCATGTCCTTATTCTTCTTGCTGGTCACTTTCTTCTCCTTCTTCATGTTCCTTTGCTTGTTATGTAGTAAACTTGAGCTTTTTAGGAATAGTTCTGCTGGAAGAAGGCGAGGGATGATGAGCAGGAGGTGTAGGGGATGTATGGACTGCAGGGACAATGGAGAAATCTGGATGAGTGATGAAAACATCGCAAGAGACCTCCCTCTTTTCAAGCTGATGAAAAATGATGATTTTGATGAGAGAGTGATGGAAGAGACAGGCTATTTGCTGTGAAGGAGGCTTCTTCTGGACAGTGGAAGCCATTTTCTCAATGCTCTTGTGTAAGAAGAAAGGAATATTTAGCAATCCGGCCCTAGTGAAATGCATGAGCAGTCGAATGTGATATGCATAAATTTGGGAGAATCTTCCCTCACAAGTGAAGTACTTCATGATAATCTTCATGAGAGGGGCGTAGCTGGCTAAAAGATATGAGAAAGGGAAAATAGAAGGACATGACTCTCTGTGCTCAGGCTTTAGAAAGGGCTTGTAATCATCTGAGTCCAAATGGCTTTGTTTAAACCATTTCTCACCAATATAGGGAATTTTAGTGGCCTTGGAGATGGATCTTGGGGAGAATTTGAAGTCAAGGCCTGCCAACTGGAAATTCTTGTCTCGGAACCTCAAAGCGCAAAGAAGTGTCAAAGGAGAGAAACTCTTCACCTCTTGCACCCTTTGGCAAAAATCTAAGCACCCGACCTCATGGAAATTGAACAAGACTGATGGGTGTGCATTCACTTCTTCAGTGGAAATAGGTTCATATCTCTTATGCAATCCACTCCTACTATCCTGTCTGGGAGGCATCTTGTTATGGATGCTCTCTGCAAAACCAAATTGCCTCAAAAAGGATTTCAAGAATGTTTTCTCAAACAAAACTCTGCCTCCCCTATCAATCATTGTTTAATAAGGAAAATTTGTTTCAAATGCTATGTGAGATGACTTTCTAAACACAAAATTATCTGCTCTTTCCAAAACACTATTTTTCCCTTTATATTCCACTCAACAAATAATTTTAATGATAAGCACACAGTCAAACAAAAGTGGATAAGGTCACAGGGTTCTTGTTATTTTGGTGTGAGTACAAACAACCTTGTAGCAGATAGCACCCCTCATAATAAAAAAAAACTGCTCTTGTATTCACTATTCCTCACCCACAGTTAGACAAGAACAACCTCCAAACTTTTTAATAGCTTCACTCAAAAACATGCTTCATAGACAAAGAGGGCAGCACTGATTTTTTGCTTTTTACCCCACTGAGGAAAAATTTGGAATGACAAAACACTTGTAGAATGATTATTTCTGTTTGAAATCAGGCCTACTGCTTTCACTTTTCAACACTTAATTTCCCTTTCTAAAACTGCTCCGCCTTCTAACACTGTTTTTGAGGACAGTTTATCAGGATTTTTTCATCAATTAAAAAAATCTCACCATTCTCACCATGTTCACCTTGAACAAACATAAACCACAGCAAAAATTGAGTTTTAAACAACACTATCAACCCTCCTAAGCACTGTTTTCTCCACTACAAATGCTGACAGAGACTATGGTTTTATCTTAGCCTTGAGGGCAGCTCTAGTTTCCTTGAAACTAATGAATCACTCCTCTAACCTCCCACAGTGACAATTTTCTTCAAAGAATTTAACACATCTTCTTGATTCACACCGAGAGTTTCATTTTTTCACCATTTATTTAGTCTTTGAATAACATAACATTGATCACCCTTATATGATTTTGAATATACTAAGGAGGTATATGAAATACCTAGAAGATCGATGAGCGCCGTTGTTTGAGGAGTTGGAGAAGCATTTAGGGCCTTTGGAGGTATTTTGATGGCTTGAACATGCGCGACACGTTTAGAATGAGAGAGCGCTGCGCAAAACAAACTATCGGGTCACTTGTCAGGCCGACATGACCAGCACCTACAGGCGCGCCATGCGCTGCTACAGGCGCACAGCGTGGCTGTGTATTTGCTTTGTAAAAATGTGCTTGAACGTGCCGCGCAACTATACAGGCACGCCGTGCAATATTTAAGCCCGAAAAACTCTATGAATTCGTTCAAAACTTCTTTCTCCAGTCTCGTGAACAACAAGAGGAGTGCTGTTTGTTTTTTTTTGGGAATTCAACAAGGGCTTGCAACGGTCCCTTTATCCTTTTGAACGCAAAGAAGCCAACTACCCTTGAATTGAATTTGTGAGGTTTTGGAAAACTTCTCTCTTTAAACCACTGCCTTTGTCCATTTGAAAATGAAACAAAATGATTTTGAATGTGTTAAGAAGGGCCCACATTTTGAATAGCGTTGGTGAAAAGGTCTGTGTATACTAATTGAATAGTTGTAATAGCTATGATTATTTTCCTCTTATAATAAAATTATTCCAAAGGTCAAACTCTATTCACTGTGTTTACATATTTGAAAAGTAACCTCTACCAATGCTGACCCTTTAGTGATATTTTCAACATGAAAAATCCACTCAACAATACACCAATGATTGATGAAGCATCCTTTGCCATTTGCAAGGAGATGGCCTATCTCTTTAAGACTTGATTGGAAACTTATGTTCCTTATGATCATATCTACTTATGAGAGGAAAATTTGTTTTGAAACCCATATAGGGACTGTAGATATATCCTCCAAATGATGTTTCTCTTTAACTGTGATTGAGGCCTAGTTGTATTCACCTGAGTTTTACAATCATCTCTCCATCAAGAGGGCATTTTTTCTGAAAAATTATTCTCTACTTAAACTGCATCAACAAGGTACTTTTGACCTATTTTTATAAGGAGAATGCCTTAATATGTGACAGTGGCCTACATTATTGGTTCTGATTGTTGTTTCAAAAT
The DNA here is from genome assembly GCA_034641835.2 of Pinus albicaulis. NCBI lineage: Eukaryota > Viridiplantae > Streptophyta > Pinopsida > Pinales > Pinaceae > Pinus > Pinus albicaulis. The sequence continues at coordinate 363,052,317 of CM076572.1, read as the reverse complement.
CTTGAAACTAATGCCATAATCTTTCTTACATATTTGTGAGCTTGTGTATTTATTTGCAATGCATTTATGGGAAAACTAAGCTCAAATCACCTCCTGTCTAGTATGATGAGTAATTTTGAAAGAAATTTTTCTATGAATAGGAAGGATAGTACCTTTTGAAAATAATTCATCACTCTTAGTGGTTTCCCTTGTTCATGATGGCAGAGGTCAGTTTGGGACCAAGACACTTTGACTTCTTTGACTATCTGCTTTCACAATCTTTCTTCAATGATGATGAACCTGTTAGCTTCACATTGTAACTCAAATAATAGTGAACTTATGAAATTCATTTTTAAATCCCATTGTTTTTCCTATGTCTTTAATCATCATTTTACTTTAGAAAACCTTAATTGTTGTCTCACTGTAACCAAAATTTGTCTTACAGTCAGTGCAACTCTTAAAATCAAACTTTGTCCATCTGCCCTCTACTTATAGATGAAGGAGGCACTCTCAACCCTCTTCTTGTAGATGAAGGAGGTTCTTCAGTCATGTCATATCATCAACCCTTTGACAGTGCTATTTTTCCTTTCACTGTCCTCTCAGGATTTGAATGTGATCACAAGAGCTTAATGAAAAACTCTCTTCTCTTTGGCTGCATCCCAAGCTCAAGATCACATTGAGAAGAAATTATCTTCTCAAGTGGAGCCAAATATTGTCTTCTGAGATGTTGGTATGCCTCTGTCCTTGAAAGATCCATTAAAACACTGTAAAAACACCTTGAATCAGTTTGACTTATGGTCCATGTATTGCTGAGACTTGAGGGTGTATTAGTGGCGCGAACTATGGCTGTAACCAATTTTATTTGCAGAATGGGAAGGTCTGTTATGACTGGTCTATAGCAGATGGAGGTTCTTTGGCTTTAGGATAGTTTTCCAAGGGAGAAATGCCTAAAGTGCCACTTCCTAACTTAGGGGAGACTTTTTGGACAGATTTGGATTTTTCTTTAGAGTTGATGGGCAGACTAGTATGGCTGAGGCTAGGTAGGACTTAATAATGAGGTTTCATCTCGTCATGGGCTGATTGAAAAGGTAGGAGGGAAAAATTTGTTTGGGGGTTTTCTAGATGAAAAATTGACATATGGAGATAAGCTTCTAGAAAACTCAGCTAGGAATTTAGTCATCAACAACAGGTGAAAAATACTGATGAATAACAATGTGTAGTTAGCAAGTTGGATTCTCGAGTTCGCTTCCTCAAATCCCGAATCAAGGACCTCCCGAAGTCAATTACTGGACAACATCCCAATCTGTAGCATAACCTCATTAGGAAAAAATTTCCATGTCTACCACTAATGAGGGATCCTTCCCTAGATCCGCAACTGCCATACTATCTGGACAACCATCCATATTGAGCCTTCCTGCCACTTGATCTCTTTGAAAACAATTGATTGTAGTCACTGAAATCCTAGTCATTCTATGGACGAGCTCCCATCCACTGAAATACATGGGTGCTAACCATTGTACTTACCAATTATCTAGGGAAACCGTCTAGATACAGAATGTATCTAGAATCAATTATTACATCATGACTCTTTTATTTGAAAATTCGCCACCAATTTTACAAACAAAATAATGATAATACAAACTCACAATAACTCTAAATAATTTTCTCTCACTAAAAGTAACATAATCACACCATATTCCCACATATCTCTGTTATTTGGAAATATTTAATCACTTCCAATCACCATTCCAATGTGCACTTGTTCTTGAAACCAATACTCTACTATTCAGCCCATGTGGGTCCCTTATGAGAACAGATCGCTTCAATTTTCACTTCTCCTGAAGATGAATAGCTAACTGCTAATATGAATACTGTCCTATCTCATGGAGGCTTCAAACAAGGACCTCAACATTCCCCATCTCCATTCTCCACGTTAACAAAGAAATTTGTCAACCTTCGAAGGATATATCTGAGGGTTTGCTGGACTCGACACTTAAATATATTTCTGAAAACTGGCATTTAGAGAATGACTTTGAAAACTATCAACTGTGTACATTTTACAGTAATTCATGGGATGTGATCCAGTTTCACAATTATGAAAACAGTGATTTTATCAGTGAGACCAGTGACGCGTAAGAATTCTCGGATGTGACAATGTCAACAGTAGAATTTGACAATGGTGTTCAAGCCTTGATTTGGGAGTCCAAAAAATGTCATTTTTAGCACAGATTGGATCCACGTAAACCTTACACGCCACATCCTCACACTGATATATCCAACCACCGCAAGCGATGTGACCATCACAGGCGCTGCAGTTGTAAACTTTCCCTTATAAATCAACTGTCACAATTTTGAGTTTGTGATTTGCGTGCCTGGTAAAACTAACTAGAGTTAAAACAAGGCAACACATAGACTTATATCAAATAAACGTTGCAACTCTAATCAGCTTCCATCCCAACGCTTCTGAAGACAACACATCTTACCACACAGCCAACACAACTCTAGTAACAATTTTTTTTTTTAACAAAATTTACACTCTTTCTGTCTCTCGGCTGCTTCTCTCGACAAACTCACGAATTCTGCACAATCACACATGCCAGATTCACAAACAGGTCACAATCACTCAAAAAATTTCAATTACACACAGGAATCTAATATTGTGCTCCGATACCATGATAGAAATAGCTAAAATGACACAATTACAAAAACACAATCATATATTATGCACAAATGGTGTATGTGCAAACACACTCACACACTGATTACATTCAGATTACTCTATTAAATAACACATATTTCATTAAAATTGGAACTTTTTTATTACAAGAACATCACTAAAATTTATCTTTTTAGTTATTTTGAAATTCTAGATCCACTATTTAATTCCGAATTTAATGAAATATGTGTTAAATAGAGTTTCCGAGAACCAATTTATTCCTAATTTAGAGAGAGAGGTTGAGAGAATTTCTCAACCATCACAAACCAATTTATAAAATATGGAATGTAAGCATTAACTCCAACATGCATTTGGACTTGCACATTTTCAGATTTTTCCCCTTTTTTGGTATGGGGATGTACCTATTCTTTTATCTGCCCTCTTTTCTCTTTTTTGTTTTGTTTTTGTTTTTGGGTGTTTATTCCTTCAAGTATTTTTCTTCAAATGATGTTATTTACAATGGACAAAGCTTTGAACTAAAACATCAACAAAAATAATGCTTGAGCATCTTGCCATTGACAGGACCTCTGAAAAGTTTTGTTCTATCCATCTCCTGAAGGAAGAATGCATTGTTACCTATAGCAGACTGAATGAGATTGTAGAAATTTGAATAACTGATATGTTATTCACCGAGATTCTCCTGATCACACACTATTTTAACTTCATGCACAATACAGAATCTCTTCTACCATTGATCATTAATTGTGGAAATAAAATCAATTGCATGCACACATTAAAACAATAAAAATTCACACATATGAACACAGTATTTCATGGGAAATATTAAAGCTGAAAAACCCCAACTATTTGTATATTATATGTCATAGAGATCATGTAACAATCATTATACAAAGCTCCTCAAAATCTCTCAGTACAATCTCCAATTGCTACACACTAATCAAGCTAGATCTAGCAAAACACATGCTCCAATCTCTGCCACATGATAGCCTTCCTCTACTGCGCAATCCCTGCTGAAGAATAGGTCTTGATGAGTTCAAATTACCCCAGCCTTGCTCAAAAAGTATTTAAAGGCATCTCTACTGAGTGTTGGATGCAAACCATGCATCACTATAGTCACAACTGATAGTCACACTGTTCTTTCACCTATCTCTTCACTGGTCTCCACTGAAACTGTCCATGCACTATAGTTAATTGATGTATTCTTTAGTTGATTAATGAGTTTATAATTAGTGAGTTAATTAATAATTAATTCACACCACTCTCACTAGTGTATCAATTAGTTAGACTAGATACAACTAGCTCAACTATGTTTAGATTAGTTAAAATGAACACAACTCCATTAACTTCCTCAATCAACTCCACCAAACTCTCTCACGTGAGTTCTAACTGAAGTATCCATGCAATAGCTGCACTTAACCCTTAGGAATAGCGTAATTCCTTCTGTCAACTCCTATGCCACATCTGTGCACTTAACTAAAGTGCTCCAAGAGAATATGATAATGTTTAGAGTCCAAATATTATTAAGAGCTAATAATATTCGACATATCTATTTTTATACTGGAAATCTAAAAATATATTCCGCCTAATATGTCTAAAAATAGAAGTCCGTCTATTTTTAAAACTTGACCAACAATCCACAAATGACATCCTGCAACTCATAGAATATGATCGACATGTCTAAAAATAGACATAGTCTAAAAATAGACTTTGCGACAAAAATCACCTTTGTGGGCCCCACCTAGTTTAGGTGATCACTTTCGAACTAGGATCAAGAATGATGTTTCAGGATGCCTCCTTCACTGTTTCTTGTTGCAATATTCAACACTCCCTCTCAAAAAGAAAGGATTGTCTTTGCATGTGACATGCAACTCCATGCATTCGCCCTGCAACCTTCACAAGCGCCATGCAACTCCATGCATCTTCTCTGCAACTCCTCTGAAACTGAATAGGCTCCAAACAACTAAATCAGTCTGATGCATATATCATCAAAGTCTTTGACTTCTGCTGGTACCAACTGCACATGTCATCAGGAACCACTACGCTATTTAACTCTTGCACCCATGCACTCTGCACTTGCTGTCAACTTTGATTTGCGCTCCAGTATCCGACACTGTCACTTTGATCTGCCTGCATCAATCCAACTGATCATGCTACTGCTATGATGTGGGCACCTTGTACCCAAGTTTAATTCATGAGATCCACACCATCTCCATGAATCCTGCCCGGAAATCTCCTCTTGGGATTACTCATGCATGTCGCCCCACCTCTCACCTGGTGGTATAGATGCATGCACTCCCTCTGCCCATCTGGCACGAAATTTCTCTGCATGAGTGGTTTCTCCCACTCCATGATCCTCATCTTGTGGCTGTTCCACATCCCGAGGTTCACTCTTACCTGCATGAAAAACTTTCTCCCTCTCAAGCATCAATTGCATGTCTTTCTTGCACTTCCCAACAGTAGGAAGCTCCGTAGACATCCCATCTACTTCAAGTCTGTAGAGATTCTTTGCTCAAATCCCAACCTTCTTGACTTGTCCTATTGTTTTTTGCTGAAGGAAAACTTTTCCTTCACTAAAGACAACATCATACCCTTTATCCTCTAACATTGTGACTGAGATTAAATTCTTCTTTAAACCTGGAACATGCACTACATCTTGTAAAAGAATGAGTTTACCTAACTCCTTCTGAAAGGTTATGGTACCAATGTTGGTCGCATTGTATTGTCCATTATCACCCAACTCAACATGCAACTGGAGATCTTTCTCCACCAAGTCACTGAAAAGATTCACATCTCCCGTCATGTGAAATGAAGCGCCACTATCAAAATACCCCCCCCGATCCCAATGCAGTAGACACCATGCATGCGATCAATGAGAAGTCCAGTTCAAATTGTGAGGTAAGAGCCTCACCAGGTGCAGCTCCAGTAGCCTGATTTTTCTTCTTCTTTTGTGGAAAATGCGTGGCGAAATGTCCATGCTCGTGATAGTGAAAACACTTCACTTTGGACATGTCATGCTCTTTACCATCCGCACCGGATTGAGAAGCATTCTTCTTACCCTTCCCCTTCCTTTCTTTGGCAGCCAAAGTGCAGTCCTCTTCATCATCACTCTTTGATGAATATCCATCCTTAATTTATCCTTGTATCTTGTTTGTTCTGATTATACCAACTATTCGGAAGCCCAAGGAGAGCCAAGCTCAGCAATTCCTCATCATCAACGCTAACTCCTACACTCCCAAGCTCATCCCTGTAGTGGACAAAATTTTTCAAGTATACCGAAATAGTGTCATTCTTCTCCATTTTTAGTTTCCTGAGTTTATCCTTGAGCGCCAACTTCCTCTGGTCACTCTTGCTTTGGAACAAATCTATCAAAGCTTTCCACATCAAGAATGGAGAAGCTTTACTATAGAGGCTGGACACTATGTGATCCTTCACACCTTCCAACAGAATCCTTCGACACCTTGCTACCTTCTTTTTCCATGCGTCAAGTATGGCAGCATCACTAGAAGTAGGTTTTGGAATTTCTGCATCTATGAACTCCTTCAACCCATTGTCATCCAGCACCGCCTCCATATTGTCCTTCCATGCAATATAATTTGAGCTGCCCTCAAGGGCATACTCCAATCGCAATCCGTTGAAAGACATCTCAACTTCGACACCAAGAAAACACTGTAGAAATTTCGAATTCCACCAGCACAAAACTCAACCGCTTCAATTATTAGCAATTGCTCCAATGATCAATATCACTCTGATACCATGTAGAAATTTGAATAACTGATATGTTATTCACTGAGATTCTCCCGATCACACACTATTTTAACTTCATGCACAATACAAAATCTCTTCTACCATTGATCATTAATTGCGGAAATAAAATCAATTGCATGCACACATTAAAACCATAAAAATTCACACATATGAACACAGTATTTCATGGGAAAGCTTAAAGCAAAAAACCCCCAACTATCTGTATATTATATTTCATATAGATCATGTAACAATAATTATACAAAGCTCCTCACAATCTCTCAGTAAAATCTCCAATTGCTACACACTAATCAAGCTAGATCTATCAAAACACATGCTCCAATCTCTACCACCTGATAGCCTACCTCTACTGCGCAATCCCTACTGAAGAATAGGTCTTGATGAGTTCGAATTACCCCATCCTTTCTCACGCAGTCTTTAAAGGCATCTCTACTTAGTGTTGGATGCAAACCATGCATCACTATAGTTAAAACTGATAGTCACATTTCTCTTTCACCTATCTCTTCACTGGTCTCCACTGAAACTGTCCATGCACTGTAGTTAATTGATGTATTCTTTAGTTGATTAATGATTTTATAATTAGTGAATTAATTAATAATTAATTCACACCACTCTCACTAGTGTATCAATCAGTTAGACTAGATACAACTAGCTCAAATATGTTTAGATTAGTTAAACTGAACACAACTCCATTAACTTCCTCAATCAACTCCACCAAACTCTCTCACGTGAGTTCTAACTGAAGTATCCATGCAATAGCTGCACTTAACCCTTAGGAATAGCGTAATTCCTTCTGTCAACTCCTATGCCACATCTGTGCACTTAACTAAAGTGCTCCAAGAGAATATGATAATGTTTAGAGTCCAAATATTATTAAGAGCTAATAATATTCGTCATATCTATTTTTATACTGGCAATCTAAAAATATATTCCACCTAATATGTCTAAAAATAGAAGTCCGTCTATTTTTCAAACTTGACCAACAATCCACAAATAACATCCTGCAACTCATAGAATATGATCGACATGTCTAAAAATAGACTTTGCGACGAAAATCACCTGTGTGGGCCCCACCTAGTTTAGGTGATCACTTTCCAACTAGGATCAGGAATGATGTTTCAGGATGCCTCCTTCACTGTTTATTGTTGCAATATTCGACAAAGATAAGGGCCTTTCCATAAATTTTCAAACATTCCATGTTTGCCCTTATCTTCCCTCCTAGAATCCAATTTTAGTACCTTGTCACCAATGTTAAAATCATTTGCTTTTGTTCTTTTATAAAACAGCTTCTTGGTGTTTTCTTGTACTTGTTGTGCTCTATTGTAAACTTCCTCTCTAGTTTGCTGCAACTGGACAGTTTGATTAATTCTTCTTAACATATTATCTTCTTTAGACTGTATTTCTTGGATCAATTTCATGACTGGCACTCCTACGCTAGTTGGAAATATTGCATCTGATCCATAAATTAGCTGATAAGGGGACATTCCAATTGAGTTTTTAGTGGTCAATCTGTCTGCCCAAAGTGCATGTACTAGCTTGTTGTGCCACGATTTCTTATTTTCTTCCAGCAACTTCTTGATGATGTTCACCAAACTCTTATTTGAGGATTTTTCCAACCCATTACCTTGAGGGTAATAAGTTGTGGAAAGACCCAATGTAATCTGATATTTGTGGTAAAAATCAACCATCTTTTTGGATTTAAAGGCAACAACATTGTCAATGATAATCTTCCTAGGACAGGAAAATCTAGATATGATATGACTTTCAAGGAATTTAATGATGACTGAGTCTGTGGCATTCCTAGAAGGGATGGCCTCTATACATTTGATGAAGTAGTCTGTTGCTGTGAGGATCCATTTGTGTTGGGAAGATGAAGAAGGATGGATTTCCCCAATGAATTCTAGACCCCATTTTTGAAAAGGAGCCTCAACAATGATTGGATGCAGAGGTAAGGGTAGCAATTTTTTTTTACCTTCAAAGATTTGACATTTGTGACATGCAATTATCATTTTATGGACATCTTGAAAAAGGGTGGGCCAATAATAACTGACTCTAAGGATTTTGTTAACAGTATTTTTCCAGTAGAGGTGGCCTCCACATTCTCCTTCATGAAACTCATGCTTGATCTTATCTGCTTCATTATCAGGAAAAAATTTAAGCAATAATCCGCTAGCATTTTTCCAATATAAACATTTATCTAAAATGCACTAATTAACAACTTTTAACTTCAGAAACCTTGCCTTTGTTTTAGACAAACTAGGAGGTACAATAAGATTAAGAAGCACATACAAAATATCAGCATACCAAGATGAATTCATAAAATAATCTTCAAAGAGTGGAGTTGCCAACTCCTCTTGTTCATCTAATGCATTAAACATGTTTATATCGAGTGCTTGTAAGTTTGATTCAACCATTAGTTTTTCTAGTCCTTGACCTTTGATGAGCCTAGTGGGCTTGATTTCTAAGTCATATTCTAGTATTACAACAATCCACTTTCCTCCTTTTCCATCAGGATCTTGTGTCGAGATGCCTTTCACCACTGAATGAGGCACAAATGCAATGATGTGTGAGTGTAAAATGTAAACTCTGAAATGTTTTAAGGCTTTGAATAAGGTAAAATCTTGTTTTTCCATTATGTTGTGTTTCATAGGTGCATCTCTTAATTCCTTGCTAAAAAATGCAATGGGCTGCTCTTGTTCGTTTATTTTTTTCTATAATAGGACAACAACTACTGTATGTTCTGATGCAAAGGAGAAAATGAAGAAGTTTTTGGTAAAATCAGGACTAATAAGAACTAGTTTTTGGGTAAGTGCTTGTTTTACCAGTGCAAATGATTTCTTTTCTTTTAAGGTCCATTTAACTCATGTTTCTCTTTTAAGCATGTTTGTAATATTTCTAAGGAGTTCAGCTAGGTTGGGTATGAACCTTCTCAAGAAATTGATCTCCCCAATTAAAGATTGAATTTCCTTGATATTTATAGGTTGATTGATTTGAAATATACCTTCAATCCTCTTTGGGTCTATCTTTATCCCCTCTTTAGATATGATATGACCAATAAGTTTACCTTCTTGTAGACCAAACAATGTTTTCTTTGGGTTTAAGGATAAACCATATTTTCTGCATTTCTCAAAAACTTTTCTTAGGTGTATTAAGTGTTATTCATCTATTTTGGAATAGATTGTTATGTCATCTAATTAGTAAATCACAATGAAGTAACCTATTTCTTCTGAGCCCCAAGGGTTAGCTCAAGTGGTAGTGAGCCAATACGTGGGCCTCTCCGTTGAGGGAGGTCACAGGTTCGATCCTTGAGTCCTTTGGGGTCAGGCGCCAAAATTCCGCCGAACGGTTTACCGCGCGTACCATCCAGGAATTCTGGGGAAGTACGCTCGGGTTTCCTGTGAGTTTTCCCCTTGTGAAAAACCTATTTCTTCTAAAAAATAAATATCTATGGCTCTCTAGAATGTGGCACCAACATTCATTAAACCAAAAGGCATTTTAAAATACATGAAAGTGCCCCAAGGTGTGGTAAAGGCTATTTTAAGTTGATCATCAGGGTGTACCAATACTTGGTTGTATCCTGAGAAGCCATCTAGCAAAGAAATTCTTTTTGAACCTACTACCCTTTGTAAGATGTGATCCATTTTTGGCAAGGGATAGTTTTCCTTAAATGAGGAATTTTTAAAATTTTTGAAGTCTATACAAAGCCTTATTTCTCCTGTTTTCTTCCTTACAGATACAAGATTTGATACCCATTCTGAGTATCTCACAGGGATTATAATTCCAGCATCATACATTTTCTTGATTTATTTCCCAACCATAGGTAATTGAACAGGGTTTATTCTGTGTTAGGTCCCTATATTACTAGTATAGTCCCTTATTATTGTTAGTGTAACCCCCTTATTGTTATTATTGTACCCTCGTAACCCCCATATTTTTATTATTGGGCCCTTAAATTATTATTGTTAGGTCGGCTAGGATTACATTTTGGCCCCACTAGGATTACATTATGGCCCCATGGACTCCTATATATAGAAAGGAGGTTTTGTAAATTGTATTATCCAAGGATTTTTCATTTATGTAATGTATTGGAGGTTTCCCCCTTGAAGTGGCTTATTTCTAAGGCGTTGATATCTCTTTTCTTCTATTTTTGGAGCTGGTTACACAACATTTGGTATCAGAGCTTTGGATTCTAGGGTTTCACTGCTCTAAACAGGTCATCGTGGCATTTTCGCTATAACGTTTTTTCTACGAAGGTCAAGAATTTGAAATTTTTAGGGTGCGAAGTCGAAATCCTGAGGAAACTTGTCAAAAAATTTTAGAGATTGGTTCACAACATTTTTAGAGATATGATCTGTGGAAGGTAGTGATTTTTCAGGCTCCCGAATTTCATCTCAAAAAGGTGATCTTGGGAAAAGTTTCATAACTCTCTCTTTGAGCATCAGATTGGATTTACGTGAAAAGTGGTCACAAGATAACAGACTGTAGTTTCTTGGCTATCAATTTCTGAGCCGAAAGACAAAACAATGACATGTGGAAAGTCATACAAGTTCGCTCTACTGAACCAGTCCATAATTAGGTCATTGTGGGAGATTGGACACAACTTTGTCTTGAAAAATCCAAATCAGGTCAGACCTGTGGCATTCAAAAGAGAATTTAGAGGGCTACTTGCTGAATTTCAGATATTTAAGAGCTGCAATCACAGAGATAATCCAATTTCAATATCGATCTCCTCAAAAGCAAGAAAAAGGTGTGTATTTTTTTTCCAAATTGCATAAGTCTTGTTTGAAGAATCAATTTGAATTGATTCCAAGGGCATATTGTAGAATAGATATCGGTATTGGGTTCTAAAAGATGCCCCGTAAAAATAATTCAACACCCATTAAGCCTTCAGAAGGCTCTACTATGACTCATGAAGATGAAGAATTGCAACATGATCTATCTAAATTACAAGAGCAAGTGCACCAAATTTCGCTCTCGCAAAGAGCAACAAAAAATGAAATGGAAGTTTTGAAGAAAGGCGTGGAAGAAAAGATGGATGGTGTGAAGAATAATATGGATGGTTTGAAGAAAGGCATGGAATCTAAGATAGATGGCATGGAAGTTGGCATGGAATCTAAGATGGATGACATGGAAGCTAAAATGGAAAACATGAAGAATGATCTAAAAGCAGACATAGAAGGTTTGACAAAGTTGATACAAGAAATGTTTCCTAATGGTGAAAAGATGGTAGAGGAAACTCATGATGAGAACAAAATAAATGTTAATCGTGATTTCATAAAATCTAATGTTGGCGGGAAGAACCACCATATTCCAAAAATGGATATGAGGAAGTTTGATGGAAAGGATCCTGTAACATGGATACTACGGATGGAGCAATATTTTGATCTCCATAACGTGCAAAACACACAAAAGGTACGCATTGCAACTTTACATTTAGAACAAAATACATTTGTATGGTATCGATGGCTTTGCTCCCATAAAAAAATTGTCACTTGGTCGATTTTTACGGAGGAAATGATAGCACATTATGAGGATACAAAGAGCAACACCTTCTTTAGCCAATTGATAAATCTCAAACAAAAGGGTTTAGTGGGGCAACACATTGAGGACTTCCAAAAATTGAATATAAGGGTAACTGATATTCCAAAGGAACACAGGATTGATCTCTTCATAGGCACTTTAAAGGATAACATCCAACATGAAGTTCGCGTTTTGGAACCTGATTCATTGGAGAAGGCATTCAGGTTGGCAAGAAAAATTGAATGTAAAATTATGGCGACGAGGAAGCCTACCACTCACTTCTATAAAGAAGGAAGTGTTGCTACGCCTAGATTTCCACAACCTACAAGGTTGACACCACAACAATTGGAAGAAAAAAAAGAAAAAGGGCTTTGCTACAGTTGTGATAGCAAATACACTAAAGGTCATAAGTGTGCTGAGAAGAAATTATTTTACATAGATTGTGAAGAGGAAGAAGAAAATGAACAAGAAGAGGATATACAGCAGGAACTAGCCCTAGAAGAGGAAGAAATGAATCCGACCATATCGTGTAATGCACTGGTAGGAATTACCACTCCTCAAACTCTCAAGATAGAAGGACATATCAAGAAGAAAAAAGTAATAGTGTTGATTGATTCAGGTAGCACCCATAATTTTATTCATTGTAAGGTAGCCAAGGAATTAAATTGTTTCCTATACCCAACACCAGAATGTCAAATGATGGTTACAAATGGAGGAAGTATAAATTGCTCTGGAAAATGCCATAATATCAAGCTAACCATGGGGGGATATGTATTAAATAGTCCAATGATTTCCATTCCTATGGGAGGTGCTGATGTTGTACTAGGAGTACAATGGTTACAATCTTTGGGGAAGATAGCTTTTAATTTTCAAGAACTTTTCTTGAAATTTTTTTCAGAAGGAAAGGAAGTCGAATTATGAGGTATTGCAGGGAAGTCGAGAAAGATAATAATCTATAATGTCATGACAAAGCTTCTAAAGAAAGAAAAACGAGACGTAATTGCACAATTATGCTCACTAGAAGTTCCAACATCAAAATCATCTATTTCTGCAGATCTCCAACAAGTCTTGGACAATCATTCCAAGGTGTTTGAAACTCCCAAAGGACTCCCACCTATTCGTGATCATGATCATGCTATTCATTTGATTCCGGGAAGTGTTCCTCCAAACATCAGGCCTTATAGATATCCTTACTTCCAAAAGAGCGAAATTGAACGTATGATTGCAGAAATGTTAGAGGCGAGTATAATTCAACCTAGTCAAAGTTCTTTCTCTGCTCCCGTAGTATTGGTACACAAGAAGGATGGATCATGGCGAATGTGTCCGGATTATAGGGAGCTCAATAAACTCACCATTAAAGATAAATTTCCCATTCCTGTGATTGATGAATTATTGGATGAATTACACGGAGAAATTTATTTTACCAAGTTGGATCTTCGTTCAGGATATCATCAAATTAGAATGAAGACTGAAGATATTCCAAAAACAGCATTTCGAACTAATGAGGGTCATTATGAATTTTTGGCCATGCCTTTTGGCCTTACCAATGCACCTTATACATTTCAAGGGTTGATGAATTCCATTTTCAAACCCTTCCTTAGAAAATTTGTGCTAGTATTTTTTGATGATATACTAATCTACAGCAGGTCTTGGAAGGATCATGTTGAACATGTTGACAGGGTGCTCAAACTATTGCAGGAGAAACAATTATATGCAAAAACATCAAAATTTTTCTTTAGAGTACAAGAGGTGTAATATCTGGGTCATATTGTATCTCACGAGGTGTTAAGGTAGACCCTAACAAAATTAAAGCCATTAAGGAATGGAAAGTCCTCAAAACCATAAAGCAGTTGCGAGGATTTCTCGAGTTAACAGGGTATTATCGCAATTTTGTTAAGAATTATGGGAGAATAGTAGCATATCTAACAACATTATTGAATAAAGATGCATTTTCATGGACTCCTGAAGCAACTAAGGCCTTTGAACATCTTAAAGAGGCAATGTGCCTAGCACCGGTCTTAGCTACGCCAGACTTCACAAAAACCTTTATTGTGGAATGTGATGCCTCCGGAAATGGAATTGGTGCAGTTTTAATGCAGGAAGGAAGACCCATTGCTTTTGAAAGTTTTCCAATCAAAGGAAAGTATTTACAGAAACCTATTTATGAGAAGGAAATGTTAGCAATACTGCATGCACTAAAGAAATGGCGAACTTACCTAATGGGAAGACACTTCAAGGTAAAAACTGATCATGATAGTCTTAAACACTTTTTGGAACAAAGACTATCTTCAAAAGAGAAGACAAAATGGGTCACAAATATGTTGGGCTATGACTTTGAAATAATCTACAAAAAAGGAAAGCTTAATGTTGTTGCAGATGCACTCTCAAGAAAGAATGAAGAGGTGGAAGCATTTCTTTGTGCCATTTCTATTATCCAACCAGAATGGATAACTGAAGCAAGAGATGAATGGAAGAAGGACAAAGATGTATGGAAACTCATTCAAAAGTTACAACAAGATCCTAGTACATATGATACATTTAGTTGGAAAAATGATTCCTTATGGTACAATGATCGCTTATATCTTTGTAAGAATTCCCAACTAAAACAAAATATTCTTTTGGAATTTCACACTTCTCCTTTAGGTGGACAATCAGGATTTTTAAAAACTTACCACAGGGTGAAGAAAGAATTTTTTTTGGGATGGCCTTAAAACTGATATTCAAAATTTTGTGGCGAAATGTTTGGTTTGCCAGCAGAATAAGGTTGAGACAATTAAGACCCCGGGACTTCTACAACCTTTATCCATTCCAAGTCAACGTTGGGAGGATATTTCAATGGATTTTATCATAGGTTTACCTAAGTCCGAAGGAAAGAGTGTCATCATGGTGGTATTTGATAGACTTACCAAGTATGGTCACTTTTGTGCATTATCTCATCCATTTAAAGCAAGTACATTTGCTACTACATTTATGGAAACAATTCAAAAGCTACATGGAAGCCCAAGGGTTATTGTGAGCGATAGAGTTCCCATTTTTACTGGAAATTTTGGGACAGAGTTATTTTCTTGTTTGGGTACTCAATTAGCTCATAGCTCATCTTATCATCCTCAATTTGATGGTCAAACTGAGATAGTAAATAAATGTTTGGAAGGATATATTTTTTGTTTTTTATCTGATAAACAAACACAATGGGTCAAGTGGTTACCTCTCACTGAATGGTGGTATAACATTTCCTTCCATATTGCAGCAAAAATGACCCCATTTATGGAAATTTATGGATATCATCCACCATCCATCACATCAGCTTTAAGGGAAAATTCAAAGCTTCAAGCAGTGGAAGATCACATCGAGCATCAACAAGAAGTTCTCTAACTCTTAAAGCATAACCTGAATTTGGCACAAAATAGAATGAAACAACAGGCAGATCAACATCACAGCAAGAGAAGTTTTGATGTAGGAGATTGGGTATTTTTACGGCTACAACCATACAAACAAATGTCCCTCAAGCAAGCTAAAAAGGATAATAAATTATCGCCAAAGTACTATGGTCCTTACAAGGTGTTGCAAAAGATTGGTACTATGGCATACAAATTGGAGCTTCCTGCTTCTTCGCGAGTACATCCAGTTTTCCATTTTTCATGCTTAAAGAAGGTTATAGGTGAAAATCTTCCAGTTCAAACAATATTGCCAGAACTTGATGAGGAAGGAAAAATCATATTGAAACCTGAAGCGGTCACGGAAACAAGAACTCGACAGCTACGGAATCGATCAATTTCGGAGTATCTCATCAAGTGGAAGAACTTACCCACTGAAGATTCTACATGGGAGGATGAGAATTTTATACAGAAGCACCCGGAGCTACTCAAGCGTTGAGGACAACACTTTTTTGAAGGAGAGGGGCATGTTAGGTCCCTATATCACTAGTACAATCCCTTATTATTGTTAGTGTAACCCCTTATTGTTATTATTGTACCCTTGTAACCCCCATTTTGTTATTATTGTGCCCTTAAATTATTATTGTTAAAATTGACTATGATTACATTGTGGCCCCACTAGGATTACGTTATGGCCCCATGGACTCCTATATATAGAAAGGAGGTTTTGTAAATTGTATCATCCAATAATTGTTCATTTATGTAATGTATTGGAGGTTTCTCCCTCGAAGTGGCTTATTTCTAAGGCGTTGATATCTCTTTTCTTCTATTTTTGGAGCTGGTTACACAACATTCTGCGTAATTTTTGTCTAAAAGGCTTCTGGTTTTCTTTCAGGGGTATCTTATGCTGAATTATTTCTGTGTCATATGATTTTAAATCTTCATAACTCCAAGCAAATATATCAGAAAATTATCTAAATAGCTCAAGATATTTCAATTTAATGTGAGATGGTAGTGTTTTGGATAATTTGATCATTTTAGGCCTTTCTTTACTGCCTATATTGCACTCTTCTACTACAGCTTCAGTGGGTTCCATTTTTGGCTTTTTGGCAACATCATTGAAGTCAAGCAATTATTCTAGAGGAACTAGTCCTTTTGGCAAGTTTTCATTGTACAACTGCAACACTTCTAGATCTTCTTTTTCTAAATTAGTGCATATTTCTGTTTCATGTTTGCATCCTTTGGTTAACAGATTTATATCAGCAGTGTTAGGAGGCTCTTCTTGGAAATATTGTTCGTCAGTAGGGCAGTCTTGTTCATATTCTGAATTGGAATTTGGCAATTCAAACTCATTTCTGGACTGCAGGAAGTCTTCTATTTGTTTATATCCTTCAAAAACCTGCCAGTATATTTCATTATCTAGGATTGTTGGTCTATATTTGACTTGGATTGAATATTTTTTTCTTTCATAGGGTTTCAGACATGTACTCGCAGCAAAGGCTAAACCATTGGCAAGAATATTCTGGTTTCTAGGGACAAAGGTGAGTTCAAACTCTGCAAAGGTTTTTAGGAGGTCCATGGCATCATTTCTATAGGCTCTTAGTCTTGGATGTTTGGCAGTGTATTCTCCATTTAGTTTCCTAATTATCAGTTCTGAATCTCCATGGATGGTTATCCTCTTGGCTCCTAATTTCTTTAGTAAATGTAGTCCTAAGAGGAGTGCTTCATACTCTATTATGTTATTAGTGCATTGGAAATTTAGTTTGTATGAATGGCCTTCAACATGGTTATTCTTTGTATTATGCACCCATATGCCTGATCCTACACCAGTCTTGCTACAAGACCCATCAAAACTCATACTCCAAAGAGGACTGGTTTCATATTTTTCATTAATTTCATTTATGTCCTCTTTGGTCTATTTGTCATAGCTGCCACTGTGTTTTTCTGTAGGGTATGCACTATGTTTATTTTTATCTTTCTCCTCAAGGTCTTCAGTGTTTTGAGGATTTTTTCTTTGATTTTCATGCTTAGCACTAGGTTGATGGCTGTCTTGTTTCTTATGACCTTCATTGTGTTTTCTGTGATTTTCTAAATTAGCAAACTGTTTACGTAACTCCTCCTTCTTCTCCTCTTCTTCTATGGCTGCCACTATGTTGGCTGATATTCCATATTCTAACCCTTTCTCATTAGGAATTTCATCATTGTAAAGAATTAATGATTCAAGGTCTGTATGTATAGAATAAAGAGGGGAGTTATTTGGTCTCTCTTGACTACTCACCATATATTTCATGTGGGTTTCCCTATAAAGTCTTCTAGGTTGGCTGAAGATAGGGATGGTGGCATAGGTCATGTCCATTTGCATACTGCCTTGAAGCTTGGCACCCCAAGATCTTGAAAGGAGCATGCCATAATTTGGAGATATATCAGGCACTACTATATCCATCACTAAGATTTTGGTTGGGATTTGTGCTAAGTTGACACAAAGATATTTTATTAGGTCTAGGCATTTAACTCTGCTGGAGTCAAAGGAGTATAAATATTTATAAGGTATAGTCACCTCAAGGCATAATCTCTCCATTATTACCTTGGGCATGAGGTTATGTGATTCTCCTTAGTCAAGCATGGCATTGTGCAAAATTTTATCATGGATGTTGAGACTAACATAAAATGGAGGAACTCCTCTTTCTTGAAATTTCCCTTCCACTTCTAGTCCAAACAGAAGCTCAGGTTTGTCATCAGTGACATTGAAAGAATCATTGTTGTCTCCTATGTTCAAAGCTCTTAACAATTGGGATTTATATACATCTTGAGTGACTAACTCCGTGAGAGGAATAGAGATTTTAATTTTGGCAATTTCACTCTCTATGCTAAAAGGTATCTGAGTTTTTAATATGTTTAAATTAGCCTTTTTAGTCACTGTTTTCTCAGAAAAATCAGCTTGCTGGTTTTTATTATGGACAACAGTTAAAATGGTTCTATCAGGAGAATTAGATGAGGTGCTAGTGCTGCTAGGGCCACCACTATGTTTTCTAGAATTTTGGGTGTTTTTTCCTTTGCTTTTATCAGAACTTTTAGCCACTGTTTTATTGTTTTCTATTGTATTTTTGGGAGGGTTTACAGGGCTGTTTTTTGTAGAGATTTCAGAGGTATTTTTCTTGGGAGTTTCTTGGTTCTTTTTACTCCTTAATTCATATTGTTTATGTACCTCTATTATGGCATTTTCAAAGCCTTGTTGGTATTCTGCAGACTCTAGGATCTCTTCTTCATAAGGTGTATATATGACTTGTTCTTTCCTAGTGAGGAAAACAATATCCTCATCGTTTTTTCCCAACATGTTCATGTGATTTTCCTCTGCTTCCTCTACTATTCCCTCCTCCGCATCAACATAATTTTATTGAAAGGAAGGTCTGATCTGCTGATCAGGACCTATTTGTCTGTTTTGAGGAGGGTTTCTCCTAAAATTATGGTTTTGATTTTGGGCTTGGTTTCTGTTTTGAGGAGCTGTTTGGTTTTCTTTAGGATATGATCTCTCATTAATGTTTATTATTTCCATCATTATTTCCATGGTTCTAACCAAATTTTCAATTTTGGAATCTGATGTGGAGGGTCCTGCTTCATATTTGTAGGTAACCTTCTTTTCTTCTTTCAATCTGGCCCTTCTGGCATTAAGGTTAGCTTCTACACTTACTGACCCTTTCTGCATGTCTTCTAAAGTGAGGGGTTCTCTCTCCCTTAATTGATAACACATGTCTGGGTAAAATCCTTCAAGAAAATTTATTGAGGCTAAGCCTTCTAGTGGTTTCATTTGTGGATGGAGTGCATTATAAACACTATTGAATCTAGTGCAATAATCTTGGACACTCTCTCCAGCATTTCTTTGAAGGTCATTGCATTCTGATAGGATTTGAAGGGGGTTTCTTTTGAATTCCCATTTTTTCAAGAATAATTGAGGAAAAGCAGGGAGGTCATTGATACTGTTAGGGGTTAAGCCTTTGAACCATTTTCTTGCTTATCCCCGTAAACTTTGAGCAAACATTCTAAGTTTTACAGTTTCATCATATATCTCTTGTTTTTCAAAGAAATCATTCATTCTATCCACATATTGTTGCGCTGTAGTAGGACTACTAGCATCATATAATGGAATCTTGGACTGATAGTCCTGTGGTAGAGAAATTTAAGGTAAAGGAAAGACTAAGGGAGCATACCATGTTGCCATAATATGAGCTTGTGGAAATAGTGGAGGATTAACAAGTGGAGGAAGGTGAAAAATTGGAGTGGTTGGAATAGTGGGTGTGTGTATGGGTGTAGCTGAAGTACTTGGACCAGCCAAGTGATGTTGAGTAGATTTAGGATGAGAGAAGCCAAAGTTATGGAGAAAATGGAGATTTGGAGGAGTGGAAGGAGAGGCTTCCCTGCTACTACTTTGTTGTAAGTCTTCAAGCTCGAGGTTTACCTGGTCTATACCACTTTTTGACTTGGTTCTAGATAAGCTTCTGATATGAGGTAAGTCAACTTCGGTACTGTGCAAGTTTATAAGGTTTTCAGGGACTGAACTTGCTCTTAGGATGGGTCTAACAATAGTTGGGTTTTTAGATGAAGGAGACTTCTTAAGAATGCTTTCAGGATTATCAACTATTGTAGGAGGATTTGGGTCAGCATGGGATCTAGTATGGATTATTCTAGAAGCCAGGATTTTGGACCCAATAAGTCAGAAAGGTTTTTAGAGATATAATAGTCTTAAAAGAAAAACCAAACTGAAAAAGAGATACTTAACCCACAAGTATTCTTGACTGGGTATTGTTGGATGTTTTGATGATAGGGTAAGTTTCCCAGTGGAGTCAATGGAAATTAGTGGAGTCACCAGGTGGAGAATTTTTACTTGTATTATAGGACTGGTTGTTGTCCACTAGCAACAATCAGGAACCAATCTTGACTGACACTTGGTTCATTCTAAACTTAATGAGGTTTTATGAGTTTTGAGTGAATCTAAAATGTTTATTACTCAAAGTTCCCCAGTATGGTCGCCACTATGTTGGCTCCCTATGATTTGCAACATTGGCAAGAAAAAACATTGCAGGGGCCACATCAGAACTACTTTGGAATCCTAGGCCCTAGCCTTCTTGGATTCATAGAGGGATCTCTCTATTTAAGTGTTTTTGAAAGATATATATTTGTGCTTTGTTTAAGATATTAGGCTAGTTATGAAGCTATGAGAACTTTATTTTGGTTTTGGTTGATTGAAAAGGTACTTGAAGGATTAAAGGTTGGAGAAGATTGAGGGAATGTTTTAGCTGGATGGATAGACTATGAGATAGCATTAATCCATTGGGCTATGGAGTCATAAAAGGATTTAATTGTTCAACAACTATTCAAGGGTTTTCATAGGGCAAGTTATCTATATTAAATGGATCTTTCAGATTAAGTTGTGATATGAAAAATTAAGGTGTTGTGAAGGCAATAGAGCTATAGTCAATCAAGAATATTCTAGCTCTATTTAAACAATAAAATCTTTTCAAAGTAACTGTTTGAAGTAAACCAAAGGACAGGGAAAACCATAGAATTATTTGGACAAACTTTAATTAAAGCAAACTTTTAAGACAACAATCCAGGAATCCTAAGACTACTTTCAGATAAAGAAAACATACAAGATAACAATAAGAGTAGCCTAAGATCAAACAGAAATAATCTAATCTGCTTTTGACAAACTCTTTAGGGATCTTTCAAAGAAACCTTTAAAGACAGACCAGAGGACAGGGCAAACCATAAACTTCCCTGGTTTAACTCTACTTAGCATACTTTGAAAAATATTACTTTAAAAAAATATCTCAAGTTTTACTCAGAAGGACATGGGCTCACCAAAATTTCCCTAACCTCTATTAAATCATTCTTAAAACAACAAGCTAGACAGGACTGAAGGGTAACTAAGAATCCTTCAACCAAACCATGCAGAAGAAAACATAAAGATAAATCTTGCAGACAGAATTAGGGTACCTTTGACAGTAAATCCTAATCTAAATTTTCTGTTTTTTATCAGGGAAAATGGACGGAATGAAAACATAAGGACAAAAAAAAAACAATGAGGAAAAACATCACCATTAACATAGACTAGGATCTTGTGAATCAGCTTGTTTTATTGATGTTCAAACCAGTTACATACTCCAGCACAATGAGTCTTTACAACTCAAAGCTTCTTTATCCAGCTTAGAACTCCTCAAATAGCTCAACAACACTCTAAACAACTAATAGTAAAAACCTTCTACAGTCAACCAAGAACCCTTTCTAATGAAGTCCTCATGCTATATTTATAAGCAAATGAGGAGGTGGAATGAAAGCTAGGGTTAATATATTTCATTTATGATTGAGTTAATGATGTTTGACCTTTAAGACCATGCAAGGCCCAAGGAAAAAATATCTGAAATGAGTTACTCTTTATAATGAATGTTGTTTTAATTTCTGAGCTACGTAGTTGTAATATTTGACTTTTAGGCTTTTGTGATAAATTTGTAATAAATTTTGAGCTGTTTCTTTTGGAAATATCTCTGACTGCAATAAATTTGTATGTTGTTAGGGAAAATAGGCTTTGCAGGTGGAAATTGGCCCTTTGATGAAGTAAATGCTTCATTGATTCATCATTTGAAGCTTGCTTTGGGCTAATTTGACCTTGTTTTAACTACTAAACTCTACTTTTAGGCCTTGATCTACATTTGGCCTTCATAATCTATCTTACTGCCTTTAGTATTTTTTTGCTTTAATTGACCTTTTTAATATTTTAACCATCTGTCTTTGACTGTGTCCTTTATCCTTGATCTCTGATGCTAATATTTTCTTTTTTCTTAATTTATTTGATTAAGCATTTATTCTCTCTATTTCTTCATTTCTTCACTGATCTTCCATATTTCGTTAATCTTCTTTGTCTTCTTGTGTGCAGGGGTTCCTTTGCACACTGGAGCGTTTATTGACTTCAATCAATGGTCATAAAGTATTGATTGAAGCTTTGAATCAAAACCCTTTATCCCATTTATTTGTTTATTTGGTATCATGGATCGTCATCCAGAGACTGTAGCGACTTATATGACTGTGGGATGGCCCTCTTAGTTCACTTGCCATTAAACTTGCAACCATAAAAAAACATTAAATAAAACCTGCATTTTTGGATTTAACTGCTTTCAGAAGCTTAGGGAGGCGATGGAGTTATATTCAGAGGAAACGAGATGTGCATAAGGGGTTCCACAAACGGAACCAGGAAGAACAGTGAGCCTTTTTGAACATTTGGCGTGAACAGAGGTAAGGGTAGTTTTGGGTGAAACCGGTGGTTTTCGCGCAGAGGTCGGGCGATAAGTGGTTTTTGTCAAAACGGACGCAATTCCACTCAGTGGTTGATGTGTGTCCCTGAGAAAACCATTTATTTCACGTTGAAAAGGGTCATTAAACCCATATTAGGAAATGCATGCGAAATGGATTGTAGACTGTTGGATCTGGGGGAGCCAGATCAATGGTGAAGGTCGAACGTGATGGAGGAAAATGATCGTTTGCGGGGAATAGTGGATGATAGGTGGCAGACGGGGGTTGAAGTGCAACTGCGTGTGGAGGATGGTGGGACCAATGCTAATGACCGTCAGATTATGAAAATCCATGGTGGAGATCACTCCATGGAATAGTCGGATGGGAGGATGGTTGTGGGGTAATGATCGCGGGGTGGCGCCATAACCGTTGGATCGGGGTTGATCAACGGTCCAGATGAATTGGAAGAATAAGAGAAGTGGGAGGTCACGGGCCTCAGGTTGTATGAGGAAGGAGTGGAAGGTTTTAAGCCCAAGGGGGCTTAAGACCTTATGCTTTTACAAAAAATTGGATTTAGGAATAAAAATGGGGGTTTTTAAGCCCTTTTTGAGGTTCCGGTAGGGTGAAAAGAGTGTTTTTAAAACCATTAAAAAGGGATTTTTATGGTTTAAAATGTTTTTTGGGAGAAATTAAGGATTAGTGAAGGGGAAAATGAGCTTTTTGGAAGGAAAAAATACTGTTAGGATAGGAGTGAAAAATAGGTAAACTAGGAGGAAGAAAAGGGATGTAAAAAATGACGAGGATAGCCTGAAATCAGTTTCTTTTGCATCAGCAGGTTGACTTCGAAAGGATTTTGAGTGAATATTTTAGTGATTGGATAACTTAAAGATAATGAACTCAGAGAGATTTCGAAAACTCACAGGATTTCTCACAAAGGCTTGTTTTTGGAAATCTAAAGACTCATTTAGCCATCATCAAATATAACAGAATTTTATAGATGGCTAACATGCTATAACAACTAAAGCCCCATGGTTTGCAGATGTATCTAATATTTATCATTTGGAATATTACTGTCTCATTTCACTAGTAAGCATAAAAGGGAAATAATCAAAGAAAGTGCTAGATATAGTTGGGTAAATGGTGACCTCTTCTATACTAGTTCTGATCTTTTGATAAGAAAGTGTGTTAGAGAAGATGGAATTCTTGATATTTTAAAAGCATGTCATGATGAGCCTGTTGTGGTAAAACACAACCCCCCCATTTTTGACTTGTTCACTTCAAAAAATGGGGATCCTTTCTATAAAATTTTGGCTAAATGCCTTCTAGTATTTTGATTAAGTTGATTATCCTACGATTTTATTATTTTTTTCATTTTCTTTAGATTCCTGTCTCATTTCACTACGATTTTCTTTAGATTCTTGGAATATTCCTCAAAATATCCCCCAAAATATTCCTTCTGGGCCAGTCATAGTGTGAAAAGTGTCGAATGGTTATTTTTTGCAGGGTTTTGTGGGCCAATGAAAAGGCGCCACGTGGCTAGCCTTGAGGCCGCCACGTGGCCCTTGAATCACTGTTTAAAATTTTGATTTGGGTCCCCATAGTCGACCCCATGACCTCTGAGCGCACACACACAAGGATTAATCATCTCCCCTACAAGTTTTTTCTTAACCCCTAAGGGCACAGGTAATATTTAAAGTTTGTTGTGTTTCGCATTGGGGGTTGGAGGGGGCCAGCCTCGAGGGCCAACCCCCTCGCCATATGGCCTTAACCATGACCCAAGGGCTAACACTGTCTACTTATTAAACAATCTCTGTAACCACCGTAACATTTACATGGCATGGTTAGTTCTAAGAGTTTAGTTAACGCATTTTAAACTCCAGTTCAATCCTACCTACCATAGTTTGTGCCTGGAGTTCCCGCCAGCGGTTATAGTAAGAAGATCGCGGGGTTTGGGGCATGTGCCCAACCCCCAAACATAAATTTAATGTAATAGTCAGTATTGGTGGGATATTTGGCTAGGGCTATTTTGTGCGGATTTTTTCCAAAAATAAGTCCAATTAACTGAAGTGCTCCATCTTTGGTGGAGTTGTTCTAGGAGTTACTAGACAAAATTGATTATGCTCTACATTGAGCATTATTTGACCTTTATTGGACATTCTAGACTCATTGGTGAGGGTTTAATATCCATTAGAGGACTTCTGAGTGTGATTTAGCTTCAGAGAGGTTCTAGGGGCCACTAGGGCCACCAGGGGCCAACAGTAGAATGAGGCCTAGCCAGGACAACTAGAGGCCTTAATCAGGAAACCAATAGTCATTTTTGGATGTTTCAAACATTCAAGAACTAATGGTGAGGTTTTCATAGCCATTATAGGAATTATAATGGCCGATATGCTTCAGAGACGATCCAAGGGCCACTAGGTGGCAATAGGAGAATGAGGCCTATCTAGAATAACCAATATCCATTCTCAGAAAAACAGTAGTCTATTCTGACTATTTTGAGCCTTTTGAATCCATTGGAAGGATTTCAGAAGCTTTTTTAGTGAACCCAGAGCCAAGGGGTGCCACCAGGTGCTGGAGGTGTAACCGGAGCAATCAAAGGTCAATTTCAGCAATTGAATAGTCTATTATAACTATTTTGGACATTATGAATCCAATGGAAGGATTTTAAGAGCCATTTGGAGACTTATAGAGCCAAATATATGACAGGGAAGTTTCAGGCAGCCAAGGGCCAACTGTGGATGGAGGCCTAGATTAGGAAGCTAGAGTTAATTTGGAGCAAATGATCAGTCTATTTTGGATGTATGATATATGCTAGACATACACCTGAATCAAGAATTCAATTCGACACAGTCAAGTATAAGCAAGATCTTAATTGTTTAACTGAGTAGGATGTCCTTGCAAAGCATAACAAGTCATCCACCCATTTCAGATCATGTCTCCTGGGACCTAAGTTGGACAAAATGAAGTGACTTGAAACTATTCAAAGATACATGAAAATAATCATGTTAATCTAGGAATAAACAAAGCTGCAAAGAAGGATTACCTACTAGTCCTTGGTGTAGATCCACTGGAGTTTTGAGTGTGACATGGAAGGATCCTCATACATCTCTCGGATTAGGAATTTCACATAGAAACGACATGAAGTAACATTCAAAACATATGAAATCTTAATGATTTAAGAAATTAACTTATAACAATATATAAAGTTAGCATGCATCAAAGATAAATATCGGTCTCACCATTGAACCAACATATACAAAACGAAGGTATCAATGTCATCACATAGAAAAAATAGGAGTAGATCTATATTATCAGATGTAAGAATAATTATTACAACCATGGTTGTTGAATCAAGTCTTCCCTTACCTCCTAGCTCCTCTCTCTCTCTCTCTCTCTCTATCAATTGCTCAACAACATAACAATGCACAAATTCTTATCCCAATTACTATGGCCTGGCCTCAAATGTATAGGCGATGAGAGGCTCAATACTTTCTAATTTATTCATACGTTCCATTGAGTCAAAAGCTAGATGTTGCATTTATTTATTATTCTTTCCTCCTTTCTGTGCTCTTGTGACAATTAGTAATTTCCTTTGACATGCCTAAGGAAAATATTTATAGCTTTTTGGGGCTAACATTGGGTGTAATATGGAGTGTTAGTCAGTTAACTCATGCTTTGACCTCCAAAATCTCGTAAAAATCCAATAACACTTCCCTTTATGCAAAACAAAGTGTTAACCTAGGGATTGATGCACCTTGCCGTGTCATAGGTCACATTAGGACATTGATTTTCTATTTTTGGGGTGTGTTGCCCTGGAAAATAGGCTTGTAACTTAGGTTTTCTTCTAGGAAAAAGTGTCCTCCTATGAGCTAATGAGAAGGTAATTTTATATATAATAGATTCCCTCTAAAGTGTGAGGTTGAAGAAGAAGACAATTTCTGAAATACTTTATAAATTGTAGCTGAAGAGAGAGAGGATTGGAGCTTTGAAACTATGGGAACCCTAAAAAAAACAACATATGTCAGAAATATATAAACATTTCATGAGTTGGGAATTCCCATGCTAAGTAGCGAAATCAAAGTGATTTCTAGGAGTGGTATGACTATCATGTCTAATGTCCACCAATAGGTGCAGTGTGGAAGATTGTCATAATTTGATCAATCTGATGAGTTGTCTCTAAAAACAATATACATAGCTTGGGAGAGGAAACAAGGTTGAGTGATGTAAGCCTCTACCCAAGGTCTTGGTCGCAGCTTCAAAAATTAGAATATTTATGCAAATTATTAAAGGAGTTGATGCCAAACATGTGATAAATTGTCTAATTACCAATCAATGATGAAAACTATTAACAGACATGAGGATGGCCACCAATAAGGATGATGGCGTTGAAGATGCACAATACAATCTAGTGAGTGTGAATAAAAGGTATTGGTGTCAAACATTCGTATAATCATTCAAGAAAGAGTCAGTGATGAAAACCCCTAATAAAATGAAGGGTAACCTGCCACTAAGGAGTACAAGTTCTAGGGTACTGATATGTTTTTAAATCTTCTTCCTAGATAAAATGCTAAAGTCAATAGGAAGAGATATGCCAAAGGTAGGAAATAAGGTGTCCTACATCAATTGATGTGAAATAGGACAAGAATGATTGTTTTGGAGATAAATTAGAGAAATGGGGAAAAAAGA
The DNA here is from genome assembly GCA_034641835.2 of Pinus albicaulis. Lineage (NCBI taxonomy): Eukaryota > Viridiplantae > Streptophyta > Pinopsida > Pinales > Pinaceae > Pinus > Pinus albicaulis. The sequence continues at coordinate 363,025,035 of CM076572.1, read as the reverse complement.
CTAAGGGAAATATAGGAATATGGGTGAATGGTTGTTATAGTAAGTAGAGAGCAAGCAAATCCCTTGAAAAATAGTATTCACAACATCAGGATAACCAGGTAGCTTAGACTCAAGAACACCAATGAGTGCTAGGATAAAAGGATGTAGGAACATCATGGTATCAAGGCTAAACTCATAAGATGGTAAGGTTCAATGAGAATATGAATAAAGAGTAATATGTTGAGGGGATTCCATGTTCAAGGGAGTGACAAGAATATTGTTTCCAAAATATCCTTTAGAAAATAGATAGCAAATCAACTGTTCACTCCAAGTTTTTCCCAATCTGGTCAAGTTTAATGAGTCCAGAAAGGGAAAAATTGGTGGTCTTATCACATTTAGGGAGTCTAAAAAAATAGTAAGAAAAACTCCAAGGGGGTTCCTTTTTCATGGTTGCTGATTCACTGCGACAAAGGGTCAATAGTATACTTGACACAGTTCCTTTTATGTAAGTTATTCTATTGAGTTTGAACAAAGTGAGAAACCTATGCTCAATAGATGTCTTCCTCATTTTGTTATGAGTATGAGGGGATGAATTAAAGTCAATATTATTCATAAAAATTTAATGAGTTAGATGATGAAAAATCGATATGTATTTTTTATTTTAAGGATTGAGGAAAAGAGGTAAAATAATTGCTCAAATATTCTTCATAGGAGTTTTACAAGCCCGAAGAAGGTAACTTGGGGATTTTTCGTTTAAAGAGAAATAAAAAGTCCCAAAAAATAATGCACCCACGCCGAGTCAAAGGTGTTCAATGTTGCAAAGAATCACTTAAAAAGCATGAGAAAATATGAAAAATTTGGTGCAATAGTGATTTGGTGCATTTTAAAAACAAAGCGGGAAAGAATTGCTCCAAAAATAAGACTAGCTGAGATGAGTCATACCTCTAGAGTGACTATAAGAAGGGAATCACACCCTCATTTTCACCATTGGAAGTTTGTGAGAGTGCTCTAGAGAGAAAAAGGAGAAAAAAATCCTTGATAAATTGCGAGCGCACCAGGAAACCATTCCACATTCCGTTAGTTCCAGGTAAGATTACTAATCCTTCACTTGCATTTTATTCCTTAATTGAGGTTTTTCATCAGAAATTTTGGCTTTTTATGCATGCCATAGGTGGCTTGGTTAGGTAATGTGGTCACCGAGGCCATGGGGAATTCTAGCACACTCTTAGGACAAAGGAGGAGTGCATTATCACACTCTGTGGAGTAAGGATGGCCAGGTTAGCCTACCGAGTGCAAGAAAAGGTAAGATTTCTTATTTCATAGGGGAAATTTGATTGGAGGAAGTTGACTAAGGGGTCTTGTGATGCATGAATAATATAAAAATATGAGTCTCAAGAGAGAAATAGTTAGAAACCATGAGGAATTAAAAATTATAAATGATACAACATGCTTAGCTTCTGTAAGACGATGTGGGCTTCTAAAATATGCTAGATTTGACGTGATGAAAAATCAAGAGGAGATATTGAGTTGGATAATCCAATGGTGGGATGAAAAAAAGGGATTGTTCAGGATTTTGGATCATGAGCTATAAATTGAGCATGATGACATATATTTCCTCACTGATTTATCGTGAAGAGGTGCACAAGTAAAATTAACATGAGTGAGAGTAGATCCAAGAACCACCATGGATTTGATCCGACACATTGAACAAATGGTAGTCTATTTGTCAATAACATGATTATAGTAGGGAAGGTGACATCAATACCAATAAGGTCAATTCTATGGATGACCATGTTAATTTTAGAGGCTAAGATTCAACATGTGGCTACACATTCCGAATTGTTATTGGCTTTGGATTTATTGCAGCTACAAGTGTGCAACTGGTGTGAGGGATTCATCCATCAAGTGAAAGCAGAGCTGACATTATGTAATACTTGGGCCCAAAGAGAGTTTGGGTATGGAACACTGATTGTATCCTTCGTACTAGATAAAGGGCTCATTATGAGGTCTCAAGTGAGTCTAGCCATATTTGGTCCAAACAGAAGGTGGATTGTTCAGGAATTTATTTGATGATGACTTCTTTAAGTGGCTTAGAGGAAATATTCCCATGATAGAGGAATTCCCATATCATGGGGTGAACTATACAGGGGATCCATAACTGATATTTCCACTTGGAACTTAGTGGGATCCAATAGGTAAGAGGAAGAATCAGTTAGGAAATTCTTTTTTGTTGGGTGTGGAGCCTGATTATCTTGTTTATTTTGTATCACAGCGTTGGACCCCTGTACCTTAATGGGGGCGGAAACGCTTCCCATAATTAAATGCTGCCTAGGGGGTCTGGGGGGATGGCTATGACTTTATGGACCCCCCCCCTCGTGGGGGATTTCAGGGGCAGCACCCCCGAAGCTAAAAACAAATGTAAAATTTCCTTGTAAAAGTATAGTAATTTCTGGTCAATCTGGGTCGTTCATTAGGCGGATGGTCTGACGGTAGAAGTTATGTTTAGTTTAGGGGTTTTTGCCCTAGAAGGAAACCCCTCACTTGTATGAGGGTATTGTATTGTGGATGTTTATTGTAGGTGGATTCACGGAGCGAGAAATAGATAGGGAGACTGTGAGAGAGTACAGAGGATATTACAGTGGATCTGTAATATTCCTAAATTAGCTTACAACTAATAGGAATATTAATTTTTCTTTTAAAATATAGATGGATGAATTGTTAGAAACATGTCTCTTAAATCCTATCATATTGAATTGATTGTCCTTGATGGAAACTATCGCATCAGTCAAGGAGCAGAGGAAGCAATGTATTGTAGCAGAGGCACAGAGGAATTAAAGAGAGGTAGTAAGACAGCATAGAAGGAATTTCATCGAGCAGCAGAGGCAAAGGCTGAGGCGTTATTCCGAGGTTTACTACCCCAGCTGGTTGATACACTAAATAAGTACATTCTGGGAATCGTAACCCAGGCCAGAGACCCTTATCGCATTGGAGCATATAAGGTCAGCAAAAAAATTTAACAAGAGGATGCGAGTGCGATTGAAGCTCGGACCTGATGGGCGTATAAACCAAGATTAATAAGTGTTTGAGTTCCAGTTTTAATCGCATCAGAGAAAAACTGTGCAGCAGAGTGTTTATTAAAAGACTTGTGATTGCGAGGAAAATCCGGACCCGATGGATCAATGAACTATATTTGAAATATGGTTGAATTCCGAATAGAACACTGTTCTGAAACCGCGAGCGGGTTTACGAATCCGGATTGCCCATATCGCACCGCCTTTCGGAGATAAGTGGTTTCTTCGAGTTGGGGAGCGATTCCATAGAATGGGCGACACGCGTCCTTGTACGACTCCACAAAACCGCTTGTCACTGCGCGCCATCGCGCGTTATTGTTCGACCAAGGATGCCGCGCGATATTGTTGAGCACCGTCGATCTGGAGGGAAGCCATCAAACGGTGGTTGTATGAGGAAGATGCGCGAAGGATAACCAAAGTACGGTGGCCATCGCGCGTTATTGTTCACGCGTCTTCTCCGAGCGATATCCGTCAGATCAAATGAGGTGGCGCGACGCGATAACAACCGTCAAATGGAGACGATCGTTAACGTTGGGACCCATACGCATGTATTGAGGTTTGCGGGTTTGACCCAAAGTATTATGTCGTGTATTAAGGGTGTGGGACCCGATTTCCCTTCACATTATTGGTTCAATATATGTTGTTGTGTTATGTCGAGATCTTCACCCGACGTGGAAGACAGCTGTGACCAACTCAGCATCTTGTGTCACTGCGGGGGCTCTTGACGTACGGATGAAAATTTTGGATGGTGCCCCCACACTCAATATCTGCCATTCATCTTTGTTGTCCCCGCAGTCAACTCGGTCAACTGCGGAGGCACTTGTCTCGATATCCGGTGCGCTAGTTGTGTCCGTGGGTTGGGTCTTTTGATAGGAACTTTAATTATCCACGCAGATCCCCAAATTGAATATTAAATATTATTGAAGGGCCTGAAAGGTTATATGGATATATATTAATGCTGGGTTTTTATATAAGTCAGCGACACGTTAATGTTTTTAAAAACTAAAGGGGGAATTGGATTAATATCTCAATCTCAGATTGAGATATTAAAAAGCCTTAGATTAATTAATTGCCAGATCAAGAAAATAAAACAATGAAAAGTTGTTTGGGGCTTGGGTAGACCCCGCTGGATTACCTGTTTTGATCCCATCCAGGAATACCATTAGCGGTTGAGTGGTTTTGACTCATGGTATTGATAAAGGATAAACTATATAAGGAGAAGAGGATCATAATATAGGGTGTGCAGATTGAGGGGTTGTTAATGAATAAATCTTTGAAGAGATATCTACATGATTGAACTCTGTCTCTGATGAATCTAAATCTATGATGCACCTATGGATATGATCTCTAGATCTAGAAATGATGAATCTCTAGGAAGATCTGAAAATGAAGTCATGAAGATCTGACACAAATCTGATGAATAAATTAAGAGAAAGTTGGTAGATCTGAGGGTTGAAGCCTTCAGTGCGAAATTGAAAGCTTTCTACAAACTGGTGTTAAATCAGGGGGTTGGAGCTCCCTTCCAGTGGTGACTGGAAAATGAGAGAAGGTGGTAGCCTTCTACAGGTGGGTGCGTGCGTGCTGGCATAAGTCTGCGCCAGCATAAAATTGTAAGAAGTTTTCTTTATAATAAATATTGAAGACTAAGATAACAACAGTGGTGGTTTTCTCCCAAATTGGGTTTCCACCTTAAATAATGGTGTTCATATGTGTTGCTTATGTTTGATGGTTTGTTCTGTTATTTTTGTTCATGCTTACTGCTTACTAAACATCTGATAAATGAATGATGAAATGATCTAAGTAAATACATAATAAGATCTCTGAACATACAAGTTGGATTCAGTAAAGTAGCATATGGTTTTAAGAAAGAAAAATTAAAAGTTCTCAGTCAGCTCTAAATACTGATTCACCTCCCCTCTCAGTATTTATTCCAACAATTGGTATCGGAGCAGGTCCTTCTGAAAATCTTAGCCGCTAGAAGGAAGATCAATCAAGATGAGCAATCAAGATGGAATAACATCTATCAGGCCTCTGCTCTTCAACGGAAACAATTTAATCTTCTGGAAAACAAGGATGAGATCCTATCTTCAGTCTCTGGGTGCAGATGTATGGGCTATTGTTGAAGTAGGATATCAATATCCATCCACAGTACCAACAGATCCAACGGAAAGAAAGAATTATGAAACTAATGCAAAGGTGATTAATGCTCTATTGGGAAGTCTAACTGAATCAGAATTTGTCAAAGTCATGCAGTTGAATACAACAAAGGAAATATGGGACAAAATCATTCTAAGCTATGAAGGTGATGCAAAGGTAAAAAGTGCTAAACTCCAAACTCTCAGAATTCAATATGAGAACCTAAAAATGCATAATGAGGAGAGCATTGCTAATTTCTTTTTATGACTTGATGATATTGTAAATCGTATGAGAAATCTAGGAGAAACAATAACCGAATCTACTTTGGTTGAGAAAGTCTTAAGATCACTAACGACAAAATTTGAGTCAAAAGTTTTTGCTCTTGAAGAAAAGCAGGATCTTCAAAATCTTACTGTGGTGCAACTTCATGGCATACTAACTGCATATGAAATGAGAAGAGGAGGACCATCTGAAGTCAAAGAAGTCATCTTTAGAGCTTCTACAAAAGGGAAAGAAGTACAAGAGACAGAAGGATCAGGGTATATCTCAGAAGAAGATGAGGTAAATTTTGTAAAGAAACTCCAACTTGGCACAGGACGGTTCAGATGTAAGCTTCCTTTCAAATGTTTTGCTTGTGGAAGAGTTGGTCATTATGCTACTAAGTGTCCTCATAAAGAAACACATGAAAAAGGAAAGGAAGTAGCAAGAAGGAATAAGAATCGGTTTAGCACTAGAAAAATTTACTATACTCATGAAGACAGTGATGGGTTATCAGACAGTGAGGAAGAATGTGAACAAGACCTTAGACTTCTCATGGCATTTGAAAAGGAGTCTAGAGAAGAAAAGGATACTTTTATGGATGCTTTAGAGGACAATGATTTTCTTGATGAAATCAGTCAACTCAAAATATGCTTAGAAGAAATTAAAATAACCATAGAGACTCTGAAAAACCAGCTTCAAGAAAAGGAGAAACATAATGAGAAATTAGAATGTGAAATAGTAAGTCTAAGAAAAGAAATTGAGAAAGTAAAGACTTTGAATCTTAGATTTGCTAAAGGATCTGAAACCTTACATGATATTATCAAGATACAACGTTCTCCTCTTCTAAAGACGGGTCTTGGATATATCGGAGAATCTTCTCAGGCTTCAACACCAAATTATCTAAAAGCAGCTACAGCCAGTACACAACATTCTGCCCCTCAGCAAGAGAGTAAAGAATCTCTACAGATAAGGCATGTCCATCTCAATTCGAAGAACACTAACAGGAGTACCTTTCAAAGAAACACCAATCAACAGGTAAATTCAAGTAGAAGATTTCATGATTGCAGAAATTTCTTCTTCAATGGACAATGTTTCTCATGTCACAATTTTGGTCATAAAGTTGTTCAATGTGTTGCATATAAAACCATCATGACAAGAGAAGCAAGAAAGAAAAGGATTGATATTGGAACAAAGAAGAATACATATAACAAATTTTCTCCTCTTCAAAATGAAGTTGAATGTGCTTATTGCAATAACTTTGGCCATGAAGAATCTGAATGCAGGAGCAAAGTCTAGCCAAAAGAGCATCTTCCTTCAACCTCCAAAGTATGGAAAAAGAAGGAATTACAGGTTGAAAATTGTGGCATAGCTTTATTTGCAGAAGGAGAAGAAAATAAATGGTACATTAATAGTGGATGCTCAAAACACATGACAGGTGACAAAAACAAACTTCTTTCATATAGTGCTCTAGAAAAGGAAAAGAATGTTACATTTGGAAATGATACTCCTGCTATCATTAAGGGTAAAGGATCTTTTTTTCTAAAATAAAAGGTGAAAGCTAATAATGTCATGTATGTGGATGGATTAAATCATAACCTGTTAAGTGTAAGTCAAATGTGTGATCAAGGAACTGAAGTGGTCTTTAGTTCAAAAGAATGTATGGTACGTGATCTTGATACAGGTAAAACAATTATAAAAGGAAAAAGAACTCCAAGCAACCTGTATGTATTGAAGAAATACAAAGAAAAATGTTATTTGAGTAAATCTTCAGAAAACTGGCTATGGCATAGAAGGTTGGGGCATCTGAGCTTCTCTCAAATCAACAAATCAAGCAGACTTAAAGTTGTTTGTGATCTTCCCAATTTTACTCTACCTGAAAATATCATATGCAAATCTTGCGAATTCGGTAAGCAAACCAGAGTAAAATTTAATGCCAAGGAAGGATCAACAAGTAAGCCTCTTGAACTCATTCATACTGACATTTGTGGACCTGTGAAGAAAAATTCACCACGTGGTGAACAATACTATATCTTATTTATTGATGATTTCTCTAGAATGTGTTGGATTGGGTTGCTTAAACACAAAGATGAAGCATTTGAGAAATTTCATATCTTCAAAGCACTAGTTGAGAATGAATTAGATCTAAAAATCAAGTGTCTAATATTTGATCGAGGAGGAGAATATACATCAGATGAATTCCTTGAATTTTGTGAACAACATGGCATAAAAAGACAGTTTTCTGTAGCTGGCACTCCACAACAAAATGGTGTAGTAGAAAGAATGAATAGAACAGTTCAACAAATGGCTAGAGCTATGCTTGATGATTCCAGAACACTGACACATTTTTGGGAGAAGCAGGACATACAACAGTAAACATTCTCAACAAGGCACATGTCGTGTAAATAGTGATAAAACTCCATATGAACTCTGGTATGGTAATCCTCCCACTGTAAAGCATTTTAGAATTTTTGGAAGCAAATGCTTTATCAAAAATAATGATGAAAAACTTGGCAAGTTTGAACCCAAAGCAGATGAAGGAATACTTCTTGGTTACTCCTCTAGGAGTAGAGCATATAAATGTTACAATAAAAGACTTTGGAAGATTTTTGAATGTATTGATGTTGTTATTGATGAGTCTCCTCCAACTCCAAAAGAAGAAAAACAAACAACATATGAAGACGATGATGCCATATATCCTTCTACATCAAATAGGAATGATATAGACAGTGAACCCAATGAAGAACCCAAAGATGATTTATTTGAAAAATCTCCATCTAGATATGTTCAAAAGAATCATCTAGAATCTCAAAATTTGGGAGAAAAGGGATCAGGTGTTCAAACAAGAAGGACTCTTGTGGGATCTTCTAGAAATCTGGCATTTATGTCCACTATTGAACCACACAATGTCAGTCAAGCTAGCAAAGATGAATGTTCGATTCAAGCCATGAATGAAGAGCTTGATCAAATTGAAAAGAATCACACTTGGGAATTAGTACCAAGACCTCATGACAAAAATGTCATTGGAACTAAATGGATATTTAAAAACAAGTTAAATGAGAATGGGGGTGTTTTAAGAAATAAAGCTAGACTTGTTTGCAAGGGGTATGCTCAACAAGAAGGTATAGACTTTGAAGAAACTTTTGCTCCTGTAGCCATACTTGAAGCCATAGGAATGTTTCTTGCTTTTTCAAGCTTCCAACAAATCAAAGTTTATCAAATGGATGTTAAATCTGCTTTTCTCAATGGTGATCTAGAGGAAGAATTTTATATAGAAAAACCTGAAGGATTCATTTTGGGAAATGATGAAAATATTGTTTGTAGACTTAAAAAGGCTCTATATGGTCTCAAACAAGCTCCAAGGGAATGGTACTATCGTCTTGACAAATATCTTCATCAACAAGGATTTTCTAAGGGGTCTGCTGATAGAAACTTATACATAAAAAATGAAAATGATAAACTTCTGATTGTGGTTGTATATGTTGATGATATCATTTTTGGAAGTAATGAAGAGTCTATGAGTCAGAAATTTGCTTCTGATATGCAGCAAGAATTTGAAATGTCTTTACTTGGGGAACTAACATTCTTTCTTGGATTGCAAGTGCAACAAAAAACAGATGGCATATTCTTATCACAAGCAAAATATCTTAAGCAGATCTTGAAGAAGTATGGCATGGAAGATTGCAAACCTGTAAGTACACCAATGATAACCGGATGTAATCTCAGTTCTAATGATGATTCCCCCACGGTGAATCAACCAGAATACATAACTATGATAGGAAGTCTATTGTATCTCACTGGGACAAGACCAGACATTATGCATGCAGTTGGGATTGTTGGACGATTTCAAGCTAATCCTAAAGATTATCACCTTTAGGCTGTGAAAAGAATATTCAAATATCTACAAGGAACTCAAGACTTTGGACTATGGTATCCAAAGAATGTTGATCTTACTCTTCATGCTTACACTGATGCAGATTGGGATGGAAATGTTGATGATTGGAAAAGCACTAGTGGTGGTGCATTCTATATGGGGCCCCAATTAGTATCTTGGTTCAGCAAGAAGCAAAGCTCTATTGCCTTATCTACAGTAGAAGTAGAATATGTGGCTGCCGCATCATGTTGCACTCAACTTCTTTGAATGATGCAAACCTTACAAGATATTCAAATCAAATGTTCACCTCCTATATCCATTATGTGTGATAACACAAGTGCCATCAGTATCTCAAAGTATCCGGTTATGCATTCCAAGACCAAGCACATTCCCATCAAGTATCACTTCTTACGTGAACAAGTGCTTGAACAAAAGGTGAAGTTGGAATATGTGCCCAAAGAACAAGTTGTTGATATATTTACCAAACCTTTACCCAGGGAAGCATTCGAATATCTCAGACAAAAGCTGGGAGTAGTCTCTGCCATGAAAAATATCATATCTACTTAAATACAGAAGATTAAATTGGTTTTGATGTGATGTTGGGTATCTCTGGATGCACAGGCTAAGGGGGAGCATTGGTCATGTGGAAAGGATGCATTGTTGGCATTCCAATTAATTGTTGTAGTCTGATCTCATCTTTGATCTTGTTTGTATAAGTAATTTTTTTTATATTATGTTTGAATATACAGCATGATCTCAGGGGGAGCATGGTTTTGTTGGTATAAAGGTTTTTGATCTACCCTTTGCCCTTAATGTCAAAGGGGGAGAATGTTGTTGTCTAAATGTATTTCTGGTCATGGTTGCCATCAAGTCCAAAGGGGGATATTGTTAGCAATATGTCTCTTAAATCCTATCATATTGAATTTATTGTCCTGATGGCAACTATCGCATTAGTCAAGGAGCAGAGGAAGCAATGTATTGTAGCAGAGGCACAGAGGCATTAAAGAGAGGTACAAAGGCAACATAGAAGGAATTGCATCGAGTAGTAGAGGCAGAGGTTGAGGCATTATTCCGAGGTTTACTACCCCAGCTGGTTGATACACTAAATAAGTACATTCCGGGAATGGTAACCTAGGCTAGAGACCCTTATCACATCAGAGCATATAAGGCCAGCAGAACAAATTAACAAGAGGATGCGAGTGCGATTGAAGCCCGGATCCGATGGGCGTATAAAACAGGATTAATAATTGTTTGAGTTCCAGTTTTAATTGCATCGGAGAAAAACTGTGCAGCAGAGTGTTTATTAAAAGACTTGCGATTGAGAGGAAAATCCAGACCCGATGGATCAATGAACTATATTTGAAATATGGTTGAATTCCGAATAGAACACTGTTCTGAAACCGCGAGCGGGTTTACGAAGCCGGATTGCCCATATCGCACCGCTTTTCGGAGATAAGTGGTTTCTTCGAGTTGGGGGGCGATTCCATAGAACGGGCAACATGCGTCCCTGTACGACTCCACAAAACCGCTTGTCACTGCGCGCCATCGCGTGTTATTGTTTGACCCAAGATGCTTAGCGATATTGTTGAGCATCGTCGATCTGGAGGGAAGCCATCGGACAGTGGTCGTATGAGGAAGATGCGTGAAGGTTAACCAAAGTACGACGACCATCACGCGTTATTGTTCGCACGTCTTCGCCGAGCGATATCCGTCCGATCAAATGAGGCGGCGCGACGTAATAACAACCGTCGAATGGATACAACCGTTAATGTTGGGGCCCATACGCATGTATTGAGGTTTGCAGGTTTAACCCAAAGTATTATGTCGTGTATTAAGGGTGTGGGACCTTATTTCCTTTCACACTATTGGTTCAATATACGTTGTTGTGTTATGCCGAGATCTTCACCCGACGTGGAAGACAGCTGTGACCAACTCAGCGTCTTGCGTCACTGCGGGGGCTCTCGAGGTACGGATGAAAATTTTGGCTGGTACCCCCGCACTCAATCTCTGCCATTCATCTCTGTTGTCCCCGCAGTCAACTTGGTCAACTGCAGAGGCACTTGTCTCGATATCTGGTGCGCTAGTTGTGTCCGCGGGTTGGGCCTAGAAAGGTTATATGGATATATATTACTGCTGGGTTTTTATATAAGTCAGCGGCACGTTAATGTTTGTAACAACTAAAGGGGGAATTGGATTAATATCTCAATCTCAGATTGAGATATTAAAAAGCCTTAGATTAATTAATTGACAGATCAAGAAAATAAAACAATGAAAAGTTGTTTGGGGCTTGGGTAGACCCTGCTGGATTACCTATTTTGATCCCATCCAGGAATACCATTAGCGGTTGAGTGGTTTTGATCATGGTATTGACAAAGGCTAAACTATATAAGGAGAAGAGGATCATAGTTCAACGTGTGCATGTGGAGGGGTTGTTAATGAATAAATCTCTTTAAGAGATATCAGCATGATTGAACTCTGTTTTCTAAAAAAGAAATCTATGATGCACCTATGGAGTTGATAAAGGTTAAAAATCTCTAGATCTAGAAATGATGAATCTCTAGAAAGATCTGAAAATAAATAATGAAGACCTGACGTAAGTCTGATTAAGAAATTGAAGAAATTTGGTGGATCTGAGGGTTGAAGTCTTCTACATGAAAGTGGAAGCTTTCTGTCAGTACAAGCTGGTGTCAAAATTAGGGGGGTTGGAGCTCCCTTCCAGTAGTGATTGGAGAATGAGAGAAGGTTGTAGCCTTTTGTAGGTGGGTGCCTGCGTGTTGGTATAAGTCTGCACCAGCACAAAAATTGTAAGAAGTTTTCTTTATAATAAATATTGAAGACAGAGATGACAGCAGTGGTGGCTTTCTCCCAAATTGGGTTTCCACCTTAAATACTGGTGTTCCTGTGTGTTGCTTATGTGTGATGGCTTATTTTGTTATTACTGCACATGCTTAATGCTTACTTACTTCGATGAATGAATGATGTAGTAATCTAAGTAAATAATTAAAAGCATAATTTTCGGGTCGGATCTAAATGCGATTCACCCCCCTCATTTTTTCTCAACTTGCAATGTCTATTCATCTGTTCACTGTATTTGTGTGCACCAGCTACATATATAACTACTTTTCTGGTTTTATTCTCAAATACATATGAATCTGGGCGATGTCTGTTCATTACCAGTCTCTGTTCTCGGGCTACCTGCTTACATTCTCTGATCTGGGCAGTTTTGATACTCTATTTACTGAACTGGAAATTTAGTTACGTGGAAGCTTCATTTTTCATGGTTATGAAACCCCTAGTAACCATATAATCCAATACTCATAAAAGTCTGTTCGGGCCCCGCATGTCAACCCTGTTTTAAATACGCATTCATATGTGACTTCAATACTCCGCTTCATAACCCAAAAATATTCTATGCTCAAGGTTTATCTTTCGCATCTACAATATAACTCATGTGTGAGGTTCGACTTTATCATAACATTAGATATATATATATATATATATATACTTTGACATGTATTACTCCTTCAATCAATCTTCCCCAAACTTTCCACGCACCCATATAGTCGGGCCCACACATTTATATTCCGATTATTTAATAGACAACAATCAAACGCTGGCCCATACCTTGTTTGTCACCTTGCAACTTCATTCATGATCCAACGGTGGATAATTCATCGCTCTTTCAACCTCTGATCCTACAGAAATCGCGTGGTTAACTTGCACAAGGGTTAATATTCAATAGTTGCTCGATGGACTGGGCCCCAGTGCTTAAACGGCCCTTCTCATCTAATGGCTGCGGGCTTATCGGGTCTACTTTGGCAATCCGACGGTAGTCGCACAGTCACACAGTCTGGAGCTTATCACTCCAACCTCACATGATGAGTTGGCCCAGTCCTCAAATCACCTGCATCATCCGACGACAGAGAAGTCGTCGCACCGACTGCCTTGATCCGACGGACACAACCACATATCGCGCAAGTTAAATGCATGAGTGTTAATGCGCGATGTAGCCGGTTTTGGGAACCCGCCTCATGCCACGCATCCTCCAATGAATGTGATCGCATTGATTTCACGAAAACCACTTACCGCACAAAAGCAGTGCGATGAAAACCATCAGGTGTCCCAAACCGTCGTTACTGTTCCTTCACGGTTCCACCTTCGTTCAGGGTTCCACCTTCGCCCCTTTTCTACGGGTTCATTCACTCCTTTCATATATTAACCATTGTTCCATCAACACTTCAACACTATATTTCTTCGCATTACAACCTCGTTCATCGGCGTTCTTTGTGTGGAAATGCAATACCATTCCATTGTTAAATTTGCACCGAATCATAATACATGACTCTTAGCCTTGATCAATATGAATCAAACAAGAACATCGGTCATTCTACGGTTGATTCGCACTCGATCAATATATATTCAATATATACATAGAAGCGTATAACTACGAGCATTCCGGAGTATATGCATTAACACAGTGACGAAGTATATTAACTGCAGAGTCCAAAGCGCTCTTACGCATGCCATATGGTTCCAGTCCTTAACACAGGTCCTTCACGATTGTAGTTGGTAACTCGTCCTTAGTTACATTCAAAGTCGGATTCCTATCACTCTGCTCATATCCTTGCTTATGGGATTCGAAAGCTTCTGGCTCGGCCATATTTCCAATCAAATGGCCTTCAACAATCTACTCTGCCAACATTACAACTCTATGCAGCTCTTCTATGCAGGTCTATGCCCACTGATTCACTGCTTGTCTCTGCTTCAATACACTGCTTCCTCTGCTCCTTGACTGATGTTACTCCTTACTTCTCTTTTTGCTGCCTCTGCTACCTCTCTTTTTGCTGCCCTGTCTCTGTAAATGTACTCTCCCTCTGTTCTTCTCTGCTGTCCTTTGTCATCTCGACTGATCTTTGCTCCTTACTTATCTTTTTCTTCCTCTACTACCTCCTTTTTGCTTCCATGTCTCTATAAATGTACTCTCCCACCTCTATTCTTCTCTTTGTCCTTTTCTAATAATGACAAGCATTTCAACATTTTTATTGAAGAAAAATTAGAAAATTTCAAAAATTTCATATTCTAGTTTAGAATTGGTAGAAATGGAATTTTGTAAATTAGTGCCAGAACTTGAGTTTGAAATGAAAAAAATCTTCTGAGAGAAAATAGAAAACATTGAAAATAGATATTTAAATCAACCATGGTGCCACATGGATGAAAGCAGTCTTTGAACATGGATTTTTGATGGAGCCATGGACAAGGAAGGTTCTGGTATTGGAATTTGAATTCACGGCCCAACCAATAAATCATTGGATATCCCTCCAAATGTTATAATTTCCTCCTACAAACTAGCATTTGACTGCATAAATAATGAAGTTGAATATGAAGCCTTAATTGTTGGTCTAAAAATTTTGAAAAAGCTTGGTGCAAAGAAAATTTCTGTATATGGTGACTCTGAGATAGTTACCAAGCAAGTTAAAGGAGAGTACCAAGAAAAACATCCCAAAATGAGAGCTTACAGAAATGTAGTCCTAGATATCCTTAAAATATTTTGAGAATATACTCTATCATTAATTCCTAGAAACAACAACGTTATTCCTGATTCTTTGGCCACTTCTACTAGTATGTTCAAAATTCCTCTATACACAAAAAAAAAATATGAAATAAATGTCGAACATGACCCTGTTGTCCCTTACAATGTTCACTATTGGAAAATGTTTCAAAATGATGAGAAAATCAATAACTTCTTGCAGACAGAAGAAGAATCATAAATGCCCAAATAAATAACCAAGAAATTCATGATACAAAGATGCAAGTACTACAGCTTAAGGATAATTCTATTCCAAGAGGTTTGGTACCCTTGGAAGAAATTTTTGTCTAGGATGATGTTGCAAGGAAGCCTTCTATGTCACCAATAAAGGTGGGAGTGGAAGATTTAAATCTTGGAACTTCAGAAAATCCAAATATGGTGAAGATTTCTAAATCCTTGAATCCATAAATGAAAGCTAAGTATATAGTACTTATGTCTCAATTTTCAGATGTTTTTTCTTAGGAATATTCAGATTTGAAGGTCTATGATAAAAGTATTATTCAACATACTATACCTTTGAAGCTAGATCAAAAACCATTTCCCCAAAAGTTGAGAAGGATGAATCCTAAATTACTGCCTTCTATTTAGAAGGTAGTAAATATATTATTCATTGTTGGAATAGTAGTTCCTATTTGATTCTCTGACTGAATGTCCAATCTAGTACTTATGAGAAAGAAGATAGGAGAAATTATATTCTGCATTGATTTTAGAAATATGAAAATGTATCCTTAAAAGACAATTATCCACTACCAAAAATGGATCATATTTTTTAGAGGGTAGTTAGAACATCTAGAATTTATTTGCTACATGATATTCAAGATACAATCAAGTTCTTGTCCACCCAGATGATCAAGAAAAGGCAGCTTTCACTACACTTGGGGTACTTTCATGTATGCCAAGATGCCTTTTGGTTTGAAGAATGCAGGAGAAACTTTCCAAAGAGAAATTGACATTTCTTTTTCAATGAAAAGGATTTGTTTTTAGTTATTTACCTTCATGATATCATTTTTTCTCAAAAACATATGAAAAACATTTGCAACATCTAAAAATAGTCTTTGAAAAGTGCAGAAAGTTTGGAATTTCATTAAATCCAAAGAAGATTCTATTTGCTATGTAAGAAGGTAAATTTTTGAGGCATATTATATATAAATATGGTATAAGAGTATATTCATCAAGGATTGAAGTGATTTAGAATTTAGATTACCCAAGGAGTAAAAAGGAGATTCAATCTTTCAATTGTAAAATCAATTTTCTGAGAAGATGTGTTCCCAATCTTGCTGAACATTTGAGGAAAATTACTGATATGTTGAAGAAATATACTAAAGTAAAATGGTCTGAAGAAGCAAAGGAGTCATTTAATTAAGTTAAGTTAGCTCTGTCTCATGCTCCTATTCTTATTAGTCCAGACTACACACTCGATTTTATTATTTTTTCATATTCTTTAGAGCCTACACTTGAAGTTGTTTTAATGCAGAAGAAAAATAAAAAAATAGAACAACCTATTATTTTCATTAGAAGAACAATAAGATATGTTTCTTTAAAGTATAACATCATTGAGAAACAGGCTTTAGCTTTAGTCAAGTAATTGAAATATTTTAGATTGCATATTTTACATTCTCATGTCATTGTTTATGTGCCAAATGTTGTTGTTAAAGAAGTACTTACACAGAATGATCCAAAAGGTCATAGAGGAAAATGGATTGCAGCTTTGCTAGAGTATGATATGAAAATTAAGCCCACTAAATTGATCAAAGGACAAGGCATAGCAAAGGTGATGGCAGATTCTAATCTTCATGCCTTAGACATAAATTTCATTGCTGCAATGTCTAATGAACAAACTGCTGAAACATTTCCTGAGATAGCTGAAATATTTTGTTTATCTCCTTGGTATGTTGATATTGTATATATTTTGCAACATTTGAATCCTATTTTTGGCATGAAAAGTAGTAAAGAAATATCATTTAAGTTAAAAGCTCTCAAATATTGCATTCTGAATGGTTTTTTATATTGGAAATATCTTGGAGGGATATTCTTGAATTTTTTAGTTGAAGGTGAAGTTGAAAAATCCATGACAGTTTTCTAGAAAGGTGACTGTGGAGGCCATCTTTATTGGAAAACCACATAAAATAAGATTGTGAGAGTAAGTTTCTATTGGTCCACATTGTTTTTTGATGTTTATAAAATAGTTAATAGCTGTCATGAATGTCAAATTTTTCAAGGAAAAAGAAACTTTGACCTTTGCCTCTTAAACCAATTGAAGTTCAAGCACTATTCCAGCAATGGGGACTTGATTTTATTGGTTAAATTCATCCTCCCTCTTCATCTCATCACAAATGGATTGAGGCTATTCCTACTACGCAAGCAACTAATTCAATTATAATTTAGTTTCTTGAAAATAACATTCTATCAAGATTTGGTTGTCCATACAAGATTATCACTGATAATGCAGCTGCCTTGAAATCGAAGAAGATGATTGATTTCTGTGATAAATATCACATTATACCTGGTCATTCTACTGCATATTATCCTCAAGTAAATGAGATTGCAGAATCATCTAATAAATCTTTGGT
The DNA here is from genome assembly GCA_034641835.2 of Pinus albicaulis. Taxonomy (NCBI): domain Eukaryota; kingdom Viridiplantae; phylum Streptophyta; class Pinopsida; order Pinales; family Pinaceae; genus Pinus; species Pinus albicaulis. Next base: position 363,007,560 of record CM076572.1, on the reverse strand, counting down.
GAATATTATTAAGAATATGTTGTAGGATAACAAAAGGAATTGGCACAAGAATCTTACAAATTCTTTGTGGGCTGATAGAGTAAGCACAAAAAGATCAATTAATATGTCTCCATTTTAGCTTGTTTATGGAATTGATACTGTTTTCCCTACTTCTTTGGTTGTTCCAATTATGAATATTTTGCAGGAGGTTGACAGTGAGCCTAATGAAATTTAGATAAGGACCAATTAGATGATACACTTACAACAGTCAAGAGATGAAGTTTTCACCAATACTTCAAAGCAGAATGACAAAATTAAAAAGAGTTTTGACAAAAAAACAAAGGTTGATGACTTCAAAATTGGAGATATTGTTTTAAGATGGGATGTTGTAAATGAAGAAAAGGGAAAGCATGGAAAACTTGACAATCTATGGAAAGGATATTACAAAATTGTGGCATTCAGAGGAAGCAAAACATTTTTTCTAGAAGATCTTGAAGGACAAGAAGTGTTGGGAGGACCTATCAATGGTAGGTTTCTAAAGCACTATGTTTCTTGAAATCCTAAGAAAGAAATTCACTTTCATTGTATATAAAAATTTACATTTGAAGTTCAGCAAATAAGGGAATTATTTCAGAAGTTTGAAGCCCGAGGAGAAGGCCATGAGACTTCTGCAAATAGTCAAGTTTGAGTATTTTGTCAAGTCAGATTCAAGTCAATTGTTTTTAGTCAAAAAATTTCAATTTGCTTCAATTTTCCAAAGTCCAGTTGACTCCATAACCTAATGGATAAGGCTACATGATCTACGGTGTTCTTGATACCTACTAAAGGAGCTGAAATCCCCATTTGGAGCCAATGTTAGAGTTAGTTTTTCTATGATCAAAGATAGCTATTTTGAGAGTTTTCTATTAGGTCATTAGTATATTTTTTTCTCTTTTTCAGTCAATCTTCAGCAATAAATTTTATCAGTGAACAAGTCTCATTAAGATATGCTACTCCTTCACTCTCTACCGTCTCCATTCAAAGGTCTAAATTCATGTCATTTCATCTCATTTAGGTCAATTTTAGGGTTAAAAATTCCATGAAAAGTCTTTAGTTTTTCATTTTAAAAGAGGAATTCAAAATTCCATTTCATTCATAAAGGCCTTGTGGAAGGAGTAAGTTGTTTATAGTCAAAAAATAAAATTATGTGTCATGGAATTTCTATGCTCCATTGCTATATTTCAAAAATAAATGAACAATTTTCTTAAAACGTATATTTTCAAAATCATACTACATTAAAGTTTTATCTTTAAATATTTCAAAAATAACTTTTGAAACTGTAGGTCTTAAATCCTATGAGATATATTTTGTTTTTGTCATACTCCTATGTCAAATCATTCTCCAATACTATCATGACATGTTCCACTCATTTATTCGTCTACCTTCCATATCATGTCACTCTTTTCATACCCCTCCCCACCAATCAATTACCTCTATCGTACGTTAACCCTTCCTCATCTAGTCAACCATCCATCCCATTAGGCTTTAATTTTACGACCCGTGCCAAACTTCGGCCACCCCTCATCGTCCGAGACTTAACGTTGGGGTGCGGATGGGGGCTGGGGGGGAAATCAGTGCTATTGTATAGTGATTTTTGTGCTATGTGTCAAGCCCGTACGATTTCCCACCCCTCGCCACATGAAACCACTTCCCACTCCAACACCCCTCTGAAATCACGCTTACCCGCTACTATAAACCACCATTCCTCCTGCCAATAAATTCATGCCAACGTGGACTGGCATGTCCAATCGGTTTAATTCCCACATTATCCTGACCGTTAGCCAATTAATTCAAAGGCTAACCATTAGGCAACGTGCCCGTGCCCATTTTCAAACAGGAAATAATCAATTTCCCATAAATTTTCCATTGAATTCTTGTTTAAACTTTCACTCTGCCTTTTCAATCTACTTTATACAGGTTATCGAATTTACAATTATTGACAGAGTTCTAGAGATCAGAACTTATCATTATTTGAAACTTTCCCTTGCGTCTATTGTTTTCTTTCGGTTGCAGAGCTCATCCTCAATCTCAGCCTGTGTTTTCATACACAAAATTCATGTTTTTTGTCATTCAAATCACATAATTTATGCTTTCCACCATTCTAACAGACTCAACTATGACTCTGAAACCAAAGGACTTGAGCAACCAATAAGTCTCCTATTGCATCCTCCAGTTTATTTTCACCATATTTCCTTAGCAGACAAATATTATAAAATACATGAAATCTGGTCTGATATTAAGATTTTTGACTTATACTGTTCGTTAGAAGATAAGTGCTTGGATAAGTCAGATGACATAGGAATATATGACTCTAATATCCCTCATTTAATCTTTCCTCATGCCCATATTTTCCCAGAGTTTGTCAGGAGATGTCAGGCTTGGTATATGCCATACCAGAGAGCTATTATACCTCCTATGGGAGAGGTTTTAATGACCATTGATGCCCAAACAATCGAAAAAATTATGCAAGCCCTAAAAAAAAAATATGCCACACCATTTTCCTAAGAATCCTTGATAGAAATTTATCAGAAGCTAGATTTTGCAAAGAGAGTTCAAACTCTTGAGCTTTTCATGGCTGAAAATGACCCATTACCTAAGAAAAACCCTCCATTTCTAGTATCCATATTCCTTGAAAGAACCAGACAAATCATTACTGTCATTTCCTACCTTCTTGGTTATTATTCAGATCAATGGGTAGATGAAGCCATCATAGGGTTTTTTTCCATATTTTCTATTGATTCAAAACCCTCCATTTTCAATTTCAGTCAGTTTATTGCAGATGTTATCCATTATCAAATTTTACAATTCACAACTAAAGAGGCTTTCAATTATGCCCTTATGTTATTTTATTTATTCTTGTACTCTTAGGGAGACAAATTCAAGTTTTCTCTACAGAAATTGGATGAAGAAGTCCACCAATAGTCAATCATTTTCTGGACTTCATTAGTCATGAAGGAATAGAAACAATATTCTTATAAACATTTTGTGGAATTATTTCTTCAACCAGCATTCAGTTTGTTGAACAACACTCAAGAGCCAAGAATTATTGAAGTAATCAGGAAGGTATTGCAGTTATCAGATCAAGGTAGAATAGGAGATTGGCATCTTTACAAAAACTATACTGAACTCAGAGTTTATGGATGTGAAATTCCCCCTATAATTTTCCTAAATTCCTCCCCATGAGGACCTTTGAATTGGAATATATTAGACAAATGATTAATGTAGATGAAATGCATTTTGTCTCTGCTAAGAAGAAATCACAGTTTAAAATTAAAACATAGATAGGTCCTTTTATCTGTAATAGCATAGCAGCAGGGGAAGAGGTAGATAATTTACTGAAGGAAATGTATTTTATCCCAAGCTTTACATGGTCTTATGATCTGGTTGGTGTCATTTCCAAACTGAGGGTGGAAAATAAATCCACAACATATTTTCATACACCTAGACCAAATATTGAAAAGTACATGAATTAGCTTGAATGGACAGGAGGAACACTACAAGAGACTTAGGAGTAGACCTTATCTACATCAGCATTGCAGACTCCAATTTTATGGGAAAGAGCAGGGAAGAGATTTAGAGAAGATCGTTCATCTTCAATGACTAATTCATCAAGCAAATAATTCAAGATTAACTACAAGAAGAATACAAAGCTAAATATGAAGGTCAATCTCCGCAAAGATTCAAAAAAGGAAGTGGTTATCATCATTGAAGAAAGACCTCCTTATACACAAACATGTTATAAAGGTACTACTACTACTCCTACTACTTCTAGTATTTCTAAAAAACAGCAAACAATGTCTCCTAAAGATCATCAAACATCAACTTCTCAAGATCATCAAAAAACCCTCCAGATTAGCACAGCTACTACAGGGGAGAAAGAAAAATAGAAGATTATATTTGATACTTTCAAAGAAATTAAGTTGAAGAATGAAATGATGAAGACAAGTAGCTATATTTAGTTTTGGAAACAGACTCCTAGTTCACAAATCAGACCACTTTCAGCCTTTGATTCTGAAAAGGGAAAAATGCATTTTGCATTTCTTCAAGCACAGATCTCACAGCCAAAATCAAAACCAGATTATAAGAAGTATACATTTGAGTTTGACACAAAATAAATTCATCCAATACATCAAATGGATCCTCATAAGAAAACTAGTGAGATGATCTCAGCAACTCTCACTAATACTGCTTTGAGCTATTCAAAATTGCAAGTTTCATTGGCAAATGTGCAATCACAACTAAAATTGGAGAAGGTGTCTTAATTTGCAAAATACAGAATAATCAAGACTTTAGAATATCTAGTGGTGAATATTGGATATGATCCATCCAATTTGAATGCTATTGAAGAGATCATCAAGAAGAAGAATGTTGATATAGCAGCATTGAGAAAGAAATTGAAAATCCCTGCTACAGAAGATCCTTTGGCAAAGGATAGATATGATGAAGTTGATAATGCAACAAAATTCCCAATTAAAGCAAATGGAATCAGAATTGGAGAAGATGATAAAGGAAAAGGAAGTAGCAGTGAAGACATCAAAAGTTCCTTTAGAGGCAGTGCCACTAAAAGTCATTCCCGTAGCTCAAACTTCTACAGCTACCACTGCAGATGGAGCTAAGTAGCTTACCAAAGAAGTTCAGAACATGTCTATTCAATAAGAGGAGATTTAGGAGTTGCATGACAAGGTAAACTTACTACAATTACAGAAGACTAAGGTCGAGAGCTCACATGCAGCTAAATCACAAAGGGCTAAAATGTTGATTGAATGATTATGGAAAGAACAGAAAGAGTCCTCCATTGGTAAAAAATCATCTTTGAGGAAAAAGAATTGATCCAGAAGGAAAATGAGGCAATTACAACAATCAAAGAGCAATTGGGAGACAAGCCTCCAACAACAAACAATATCATCAAATTTCTAAATTCAAATAACAGATCTGAGCTGGATGAAATGGGCATTGAGGACAGAACACAAACCATCCTGGAAGTGAAGAGAGTGCTGACAAAGAAGAATTTGATTCTTCAACTAGAAGAAAAATGTCATAGTCTAAAGGTTATAGTTCAAAGATTCTTCAGCAGGATAGAATATCTAACACAGAAAGGGTTGCCTTCTCTCTTTGTAATTAATGATAAACTGAAGACCAGAGGTGACTATGGAAAGAAACTGCAGGAAATTTCAAGGGATATTGCCAAGTTTGCAAATATTAAAGGCACATTAATAGGAAAAGTGTTGTTGGGAGAAATAAGAAATGATATTTATATTCAATATGAAATCAAGCATGTCTTTTTTTTAAAACCAAATTTTACTAAATACACTGAGGTTGATGAAATTTACCGCAGGGAAATTAAATTAGTTATTCATGATGAAGAGCGCTGGGAAAAATTATGTCAGTTTTAGGAGTAATTGATAAAAGCATAAAAGTCAATTTTCACAGATCAACAATCAACAGATAGACGACGCAGCCTGTGATTGTCTTCTTCAGCAACAAATTTCAGTTACAGTCAATGACATCACAGTAGATTCAATTTATTTTCGATGATTCAGTTAGAGTTAGTTAGCTAATAAAGTGTTATCATTTGGATAGCCTTTAAGGTAACAATTGTATTTTATTTTTCTATATATACTTCATTGTACGAAGTATTTCTATTGGAGAATCGTGTTTTGAAAACTCTGTGTATTATTTGTGGACCTGCCATTAATGAAAATCAAAGGATTTTGCATCAATTGTGTGAGATTCATGTGGTATATTATTAAGCATTGTCCCTTCCTTTGTTAATTCATTTCCATTCCATTTTCTGTGTAAAATATTATTCTGTTTATAAGAAGAAATCAGTCAAATTATTTGTTTATTAAGATTTTTACAATGTGTCTTTCTTCTAATGAATGAATTCAAGTAAAAATTATCATTCATAATTCTCTCTTTTCTACCACTATACTCTAATGAAAAATTAAATGTGTTTAGATAGATTTCCTATCTTGCCTTGCTCAGTTTTTCTACAATACTGTCTTCGAAACCAGTTTTAGTTTTCACTGGTTATAAATTTTTTCAAGAAAAAAAAACATAAAACAAATCCTAGAACAAAATAATATATATCTAGCCTAAAATCTAGTACTCGGCCCTAAAAATAAAAAATTTGAAAAAGTGACACAGAGAGAGCCCTCTCTGGTTAGGTAGGGCTAGCTGCCTAGCTAAAAATTGGTCTGTGATTACCTTTCTTCACTCCTAATTTTAGCCTAGGAATTTGGGGAAAGTGATAACAGACCCCATTTTCCATAAGTGCATCTTGGAAATTTGGTCTCGCATAGTAGCTCTTATCTCATGTTTAACTTGGCCAGATTGTGAATTTGAGTAAATGTGGGAGGAGGAGTTACAAATATTTTGTCTCATGAAGTTAAATATAGATTTTTTAATTAATATTCATGTTTTAAGATAATGCTTGATGAATTCTTGTGGGAGTGTGTATTATACCTATTAATGGTCACAATTTTTTTTAATGGAATGTAGAGGTAAGGAATTTTTGTTACGCAATGCAACTGCAAAGGTTCTTAGGTACTACTAATCAGACTTCTCCACACCTCCACACTCTGCATTACATAAACAAAATGGGTGACCATTAATTTTTTTCATGACCATTAAATCTCTAATTCCCTTCATTTTAATGTGAAAAGAAAGAATTATCTATGAACATTAATCATGAGGCTGATTAAAATTATTAAAAAATTTACATGAGTGTGCAATTAACGTATTGGTAATATTTCAATTTCAAAAGAGTAAATATTAAAACCCATAAATAAATCAATCAAACTTGGAAAGAGAGAAATATGTAGTCTAAATAAATCCATCTTGCGTAACAATGAATAGGTAATGCAATTAAACGATGTAATGCATTAGAATTTATGTAATTATGTAATTATACTATATAAAGAATGTAATCAAGCCTACAAAGAAGGAATCAACGAGTAATTGATTGTGTAATGCAAGGGAAAGAATAAACCTAATTAAATTTTCTGAATTTGCAGAACTATTCTCTCTCCCAATGGTAGAAGCCACTCACCAAATGTCAATAGGAAACACAAGTATGAAGAAGATTTGTTATGACGATCATGTCCCTCACTTTCCATATTGGAAGGTAAATTTTCATTCAAACTTGTTAAATTATATGAAATTGTTATGATATTCACTGAAGAGAGAATTATTCACATTCTTTTCCAAATTGATTTTTTTTTTTTCTTTCCCTATTTGTTCAATTTATGGATCACATATCAGAATGCTAGACCAAAAAAATGCAACTCTGGAACAAAATATTGCCAAGGTTAATGGGAAATAAGAAGTAAACATTCAGATGAAATTGAACTGAAGAAGAAAAACATGCTTAGCACTATGTGGTTAAAATTCCGTAATCAAATTGATTTGAACAAGTATTTTCTCATCCCCTAAGAATTTATTTCACAAGAATTTCTAAATGTGAAAGAATAGGAAAAATAATTTCACATTTCAATTTGTGTGGAATGGGGATTTTGTGTGCGGAAGGAGTAGGATGTGGAAGAGACATCCACATTTCCACGCATTTTGCATGACATATAAATTAAGATATTTGGTATAGTTTCATATGTCAAAAAAATTAAAATATATACCTTGTGGATGACATGTGAAAGCCTTATGTTATCCTTTCACTGAATCCCTTCAAATTCGCAATGCTTCTTAGAAAATGATAAAATGACAAAACACCACAAGAAAATGACGCTAAGGTGGAAAAATTAGCATATTTTGGAATGGGATGGCTAGGATCATATGTGGATGTAAGAACGCATATAGGATGTAACAACCCCGGGTTTATTTTCCATGTAAATAAATTAAACCAACGACATGGGACATGTATTCCAAGATTTAAGGAGGGAAAAACATTAAAGTGGGTATTACTTGTGGTTTATTATTGGCTATGGAAATTTGGATTGGAATTGGAAAAGAAAAAAAGGAAATAAATGGCCCATTTGATCAAAGAAATAAATAAATATAGCAGAAAAGGAAGATTAAGAGACAATAATATTCATGCAAGGGAGAATGAGGAAATTGAAGGAAAAAAAATTAAGAGGGAGAACATTCTATGCCTCTCTTAGTCACTCTTAGTTACTCTTGATCACTTCTTTTTTATGCCTATAGAATTCTAGAATTCACTTGGGCATTGGGGTATTCTCAATTGGACTTGGAGAGAGAGAGCTCTTGGACAACAACAACAAAGCAAGAAAAGGAAATCGTGGAAAAAAAAAAGAAGATTGGAAAGGTAGCTACAGTAGGAGAACATAATAGGTAACCGCTTTCATGTGTGATTTCCTTGTTGATATTTGAATGCATGGTATATGTATTTTATCATTTTGGTCACTTTTTGTCACTGGCATGTGATTTTCCTAGATTGATAGTGGTTTCAGCCTTGCCTTTCCAGTTCTTGGATAGTCATGATGTAGTGGATTCCCTATTTTGGTTAAGCTTTGGATGGTCGATAGATTTAAGATACTAGTGATGTGGTATGAGGAAAATTCCCAAGGTTTGAGGGTGGATATGGAAATTCTCTTGGAAATCTTATTGAATGGGTGGAGATAGTAAAATTCCTCTAAGTATGGTGAAGAAAGTCAGAGGCATCCAAGCTTGTTGGTTTTGGTGATTTCTAGACAATTTTAGGTGAAATCACTATGGTAGACGGCTGAGGTGGTTTAGCGCATAGAAGCCTTGGTTAGTTTTTTTTTTTTTTTATCCCATGTGATCTCACATTTATGCTTCGAATATGACACAAGGGTGATTGGTGATAGAGAGATTTGATTCAACCTAATATATGGTCAGGTGGTACATGGAAGTCTCTGACTTGGTTCGATTTATGAATATGTTATTATGTGTTATTACGTATTAAGATCAATGAGTACATGTATTGACTATTATGTTGATTTTATGATTGGTTTCTCATGGCTTAATTTCGCTTAAATGTGGGTTATATGCATGGTTGAATGATGTGCTCTTGTTATATAATTGTTTGATGATTCGATAAGTTATTGAATGCTTATATGAATGTATAAAATTTCTAGTATTGTTGTAGCTAGCTTCAGAGGATAATGAACCTTCTTCATGATTCTTTGGTGAATATAAGGGGATAATGCACATATATGCATTCATGACATGTAGATATTTTTTTTACCATATGTTTGTTTAAATTTTTATGATGGGATTGGCCTATTTCAGAATGTTCTAAGCCTAAGTATAATTTATTCATACTTGTGGTTACCTTAGACTTGATTTTTGAGATTTCTTGGAAGTGGCATGTAGGCTAGCCCTGAAAATGTCGCATTGAATTCACACTCGCAGTCTGTTAAATGAGAAATTTTAGTTGTAGGAAGACGGAGGAAGGTCTATGCATGCGGTTGGAGCATTCTGGCCACATTCACATCTTGGCTTGCATGCAGTCGGGGTGTGATGTCAGATGAAAATGTAGTTCCAACTCAGGGTAATATCATCAGTGGATGTTATTTTAAATCTGGGTGTTCTGGTGTCCCTAATAAGTTGTAATGATTTTTATTATGGTATACCCCACTTCCATAAATGGAACTTGGTTGTTGGGTCATGCAAATTAGCTCTCAAGTCATTTTTATGCTAGATATCTTGTAAAAGCGGGAAAATGTGGGTTGGTTCATTATAGGATGGTAGCAGAGCAAGGTTGCAACACTAGACCTCAAGGTAAATGTAGATTGTTATCCATGCATGTCAATTGTTTGTATGTTTATCATGCATTCATGTTAGATATTTATTGATATGGTTATGATATCCATGTATGAACTCGTATGCTTATGATGTTGTACAATGCTAATATGGATTGGCCTATCCAAATTCCATAGCCTCCCCTGAGATAAATTGAGGTACAATTTTTTATTATATTTTTACTTAGCTAACAATGGCATATTGAAATAAATAGAACTCCAAGAGATGAAGAGAAAAATATGTTAGTACAATTCATATGACTCTTCATACTAGCCAGAAGAGACATTGGTAGGATGGGAGAGATCATTTAAACAATAGGGAGAGGGATATTCTCATGGTTTGGCAGATACATCGAGAAGTTTGAGGGAAAAAATCATGAGTTTCAAGGCATAAAATGGGAATTTTATTGAGGCGCGAGAAAGGTTTGTCAGAGCTCAAGAACACAAATTAAAGGTTAATTTTGTCGTCCTCCAGAGCATTTCAAATTTGTAGAAGCAGTGATAAATGGGGATCTGTCATGGGTATGAACAAGAAGAAAAGGTTAATGGTGGGGATGGTATAAGGTCTTGGAAAGGGTACAAGATTGAAAAATATGATAGAGTAATGGGTGGCATATTGTTGGATACACCTGAGAGGAGGGTTAGCACATGGATTTTATTCTAGATCTGGTTCAGAGTAACATCATCCTCATCAACGCCATCATCCTTATAGGAGGAGTGAGAAGAGGTACTTTCCAGATGAGTTCAAGAAAGCCAAGCCTCCTACTATTGATTGAGAAATGAAGAAATAATAGGATGTAGAAGCATGTATTCTTGAGATGAAAACATTTTCCAGGTTGTATGATTACTCAAATAACATGAAAGCCAAGATAGCTACCTTTAGTCTCAAGGGAAAAGCAAATATTTGGTGGGAAGATGTTAAGCATGTTAGAGGTATCGGGGAAGAGGATATTATTTGGGATGAATTTGAAAGACTCTTTAGGAATAAGTACCTTCCTTAGAGGTATTATGATGGAAAGGTGAAGGACTTCTATGAGCTGAATATGGGTTCCATGATAGATGAACAATACATAACCTAATTTCTTGATCTTTTGAGGTATTTTCCATATATCAAGGATGTGAAAAAAGAGATCAAAATTTTCATCAGTGGATTGTAATTAGCATTCAAAGACAATATTGAGTTTTATGAGCCTCGGCTATTTGAGAAAGCCATCAGAAAGTTGAAGAATTGTTTTGAGCAATGAAAGGGAAAGCTTGAGTTCAAGTGTAAATGGAAGGGTAGTGGGAGGACTAAAGGAAAATGGCTTAATAAGAGAGGAAAATATCTAGATGTAGGTGAAAAGGAGCATGTCACACCTCACAATAATTTCAGTGTAGGTGAGAGAGGACATGGGTCTCAACCTTAGGAGTAGCATAATAAAGGTGATGTAAGAAACAATTTGAGGTGTTGGACCTGTGGTGGATACCATAACAAGTTGGATTTTCCATCGTACTAGGGTGGTAGGCCTTATATATATAGTTCTCATGAGGCATAGGAAGTTTGGGGTGTAGGTTAGATCATTCGATGGATTTATCCAACAATGGATTACAACCAGGAAGATCATTAGGAATCCATTATAGAGATGGAAGTTAATATTTGTGATCAATTTGTTTCCATTTTGATTGATCCTAATGAAATTATAGATATGTTGTTCTTGAACTGGTGGATCAATACTGGTTAAATAAGGAAGTGCATGAAAAATACTTATTGGTGTAGTTGGCTACAAGGACCAAGAGAAGAGTTCATCACTGGGTGAGATCTTGTGCATTTGAGATTAATGGAATGTCTACACCAACACATCTCAATGTTATTCCTTTGGGTTCATATAAACTTCTTTTGGGCATGGATTGGTTTTTCATTCATAGGACAAAGGTGGATTTCTATGACAAGCCCACTGAGTGCCTAGATGACGATGGAGAAATTAGAGTGGTTACAATTATGTAGGTTAAGAGAAACTGCATGAAAGGATGTTTATTTTTTGAAGTTCATGTTTCCAATGAAAAGGGGAAGGAAGATGAGGATGATGAAGTACTGAGGAAGTATCATGTCTTGAAAGAGATTCAATATGTGTTTCCTGCAAATATTCTAGAGTTACCTCCTCACAAAGAGGTGGATTACTCTATTGAGTTTATTCCATGAGAAGTACTAGCATGTAAGGCACCATACAGGAAGAGCGCTCTAGAGTTGGTGGAATTGAAGTTTCAGCTTAAAGAGATGCTTGATAAGGGATACATAAGGCCAAGTGTGTCTCATTGGGGTGGACTAATTTTTTTGTAAGGAATAAGGATGGTACAATGCTATTGTGCATCGATTACAAGCAGTTGAACAAGGTGACTCTCCAGAAAATGTATTTATTGTCGCATGTTGATGATTTGTTTAATCAAATGAAGGGAGTAGTAGTATTTTCAAATATTAATCTAAGATCAATATATCATCAGGTGCGCATCAAAGAAGAAGAAACATGTGAGACTACATTATGTACAAGGTTTGAGAAATACAAGTTCATGGTGGTTCCTTTTGGTCTTACCAATGTTCCAACCACCTTCATGTGTTTGATGAACAATGTGTGGAACCATTATTTGGGTAAGTTTGTGATAGTGTTTGTTAGTGATATATTGCTATATTCAAAGAATGAGGAGGAGCATGCAGAGCACTTAGAAGCAGTGTTGAGGTTGTTGATAAAGCATTAGTTTTATTTCAATCTTAGCAAGTGTAGATTCATTACCTTGGACATGTTTTTTCCAAGGAAGAAATAAGAGTGGATCTATAAAAGGTTAAGGCTATCATGGAGTGGCCAACTCTGAGGAATGTGGATGAGGTCAGATCATTCATGGGACTAGCAGGCTATTAGAAGAGGTTCATCAAGAACTTCTATAAGAGTGTCTATCCAATCACATATTTTCATAGGAAAGGGAATAAAATTGAATGACATAAGGAGTGTACAACTATTTTTGATCATTTGAATTAATTTCTTACCAATGATCTAGTTTTAAAGATTGTAGATCCTGATTAGATTTTTTTGGTTTTTACAGATACTTGTAAGGAAGGACTTGGCGGAGTCCTAATGAAGGAAGGGAAAGAGGTTTTCTATGAATCACGTAAGTTAAATGAGCATAGGTATAATTATGTGACTCATGATCTTGAGTTGGTGGCTATCATTCATGCATTGAAGATGTGGAGACATTATCTCCTTGGAAAGAGGTTCATCTTGATGAGTGATCACAATGGACCGAGGAACTTGTTTTACCTATCCAATATGAATGTAAGGAAAGAGATATAGTTGGGTACTCTCAGTGAGTTTGAATTTAAGGTTAGGTACATTAAAGGCAATGAGAACCATGTTACATATACTCTGAGTAGGAGAGTGTAGGTGAATCATATTTCAACTATGAGCTCTTATGGGATAGATTTACTGGAGTCAATCTTATGTTTATGGAAATATGATGAGAAGTATCAAGATCTGAAGCAAAGATTGTAGCAGCAAGCTGAAGGTGATAAGGATGAGGAGTATCACCTCATGGCAGATGGCATGGTCAAATTCAAGAGCAGGATTTATGTGCTAGATAATAGCGTGTTGAAGAATATTATCTTGAGAGATTTTCACGTTAAGTTGTATCCAAGCCACCAATTATACCAAAATACTCTGAAAACTATCAAGAAGTTCTACTATTGGATAAATTTTAAGAAAGAGGTGGATGATTTTGTTTCATGGTGCTTGCGCCACCAACAGGTGAAAGTTGAATGTAAGCATCTAGATGGTCTATTGCAACCCATTCCAATTATAGAATGGAAATGGGAGGTCATTTCCATTGACTTCATTACAAGATTTTCTAGTACATAGAGACAAAATGACTCCATCCTGGTTGTGGTTGACGGGTTGAGGAAGGTATCTCAGTTCATTGCAGTGAAATCTACTAACTCAACTAGTGAAGTGGCTTAAGAAGATAGTGAGGCTGCATGGATTTCCCAAGAATATAATATCAAATAGACATGCCATGTTTACTTCTATGTCTTGTAAGGAGTTTTTTGGGGGCTTGGGGACAAAGTTAGATTTCAATACAACTTATCACCTGCAGATAAATGGATAGATAAAGAAGCTTAGCAAGATCCCTGAGGATAAGTTGAGGATGTATATCATGCATTAGAAGAGGAAGTGGGAGGATTATCTTCCACTGGTGGAGTTTTCATATAAAAATGGGTATTTGGAATCATTGAAGATGATTCCATTCGAGGATCTCCATGGGGGGAGTTGTAATACTCCTATCAGCTAGAATGATCGAGTAAACAAGGTGTTAATTAGGCCAAATATGTTAGTAGTGATGGAGCAGGAGATGCAATTTTTCAAAAGGAATTTAAAGGCAACATAGGATATACAAAAAAGCTATATGGATCAGCATAGAGCATTCAAGGAGTTTCAAGTTGGGGAGCATGTGTACTTGCATATCAATACCAAGAGTTTCTCCTTGAGGATTGGTTCATGTGCCAAGATGGTACCTCAATATTATGGGCCTTTTCATATCCTTAAGAGGATTGTATCAGTAGCCTACAAACCATTTTTCTGCCATTGGTCAAATTCCATGTTTTTTTCCATGTTTCGTTGCTTAAGAAATGTGTACAAGATGTTGATTATGTGATTGATTGGTCTGTATTGTAGGTATAAAAAGAACGAGAGTTTTAGCTAGAGCCACAATGGATATTGGAGCAAAAACAACTCATGCCTCAGAATCAAGCAATAGAACAAATTAAAGTGCAATGGGAGCACTTTGGGCTCTATTAAGCTACATTGGAGATGACTGATAAGATGTGGCCATTATACCCTTCTTTATTTGTAAGTTGAAGAAAATGAGTTTTTGGTACATATGTGTGTGTGTGTGTGTTTCTTGTACATGGAACTATTTTTATAAATCTCCAATAAGTAGTATGTTTTTCTAGTCGTAAGTGCCATAGAACACTAAGGACGGTGTTCCCCCAAGGGGGAGGGGTTTGTAACAACCCCGATTTTATTTTCCATGTAAAGAAAATAAACCAAATTCATTGGACATATATTCCAAACTGAATGGAGGGAAAAATATTAAGGTGGGTATCACTTTTGTTTTATTATTTCCTATAGAAATTAGCATTGGAATTAGCAAAGAAAAAATTAAAATAAATGACATTTAATCAAATAAATAAAGGAAAATAGGGGAAAATAAAGATGAAGAGAAAATAATATGAATGCAATGGAAATTGAAGGAAATTGAAGGAAAAATAAAAGGAAAATAAAAGAAAAGGAGAGGGAGAACATTCTATGTTTCTCTTAGTCACTCTTAGTTACTCTTGATCACTTCTTGGTTACCCTTGGAGAATTCTAGCATTCACTTTGGTATTGAGGCATTCTCGTTCGATTTGGAGAGAGAGATCTCTTTGACAGAAGCAAGCAAGAAATAAAAGGAAATTAGGGTAGCAAAGAAGAAGGTTGGAAAGGAAGCTACAACAAGAGATCATTGCAGGTAACAGGTTGCATGTCAGATTTCATTACTGGGATTTGAATGCATGGTAGATGAATTTGGTTATTTTGGTCACTTGATGTCATTAACATGGGATTTTACTAGATTGATATTCAATTCATCCTTTCCTTTCCATTTCTTGGATAGTCGTGATGTAGTGGATTCCCTGTTTTGGTTAAGATTTGGATCTCCTATAGATTTTGGATCTTGGGGTGGTGGTATCAGGAAAATTCCCAAGGGTCGAGGACAGAGATGGGAATTCTCCTAGAACTCTTGACGGATGGGTGTATATAGTAAAATTCCTTTGAGTATGGTGAATAAATTTCAACGAATCCAATCTTTTTGGTTTTGGTGATTTTTGGACCGGTTTAGGTGCAATAACTGTGGTTGAGGGTTGAGATGGTTTAGCCTCTAGAATCCCTTATTGGTTTTGTTTTGGTTTATCCCATGTTATCCTACATTCATACCTGGAATATGGCACCGGGTTTATTGCCTGAAAGATATGGTACGTGGAAGACCCTGACTTGGTTTTCTTTATGAATATCTTATTATGCATTATTTCTTATTGAGATCAATGAGCACATGTATTGGTTACTGTGTTTATTTGATGACTAGTTTATCATGGCTTCATTCTAGTTAAATTTTGGTTATAGGCATGGTTCAATGATGTTCTCCTGTTATGTACCTTTCTCATAGTTTGATAAGTTATTGAATGGTTATATAATGAATGCATAAACTAACTATTGTTGTTGCAACTAGCTTGAGAGGGAAGTGAGCCTTCCTGATGATTCTCTGGTGAAACTAAGGAAATAATGTACACATATGCATTCATGACCTATAAATACCATATTTACCATATATATTTTCTAAATTTTTATCATGTGATTGTCTTGTCTAGGAAATATTTGAGCCTAAATATAGGTTATTCATACTTGTGGTTATCTTAGAATTGATTCTAGAGAGTTCTGCGTAGTGGCCTATAAGCTAGCCCTAAAAATGTTTCACTGAATTCGTAGTTGTAGTATTTGAACTAATAAATATTGGATGTAGTCACATGGAGGAAGGTCTATGCGTGCAGCTGGAGCCTTCTGGCCACATGCACAACTTGGCATGTGTGTGGCTGGGTGGTGAGGTCAGATGAAAATGTAGTTCCAACTGAGGTTAAGATCATCAGTGTATGTTTTTTGACATCTAGGTGGTCTAGTGCCCCTGTCAATTTTCCAATATTTTTATTATGGTACACCCCACATCTATAACTGGAATGTAGTTGTTGGTCCATGCACAGTAAGTCTCAACTCATGTTTATGCATGAGATCTTGTAAAAGCGGGTAAATGTTGGGTGGGGTGTTACATTGGAATTGGAATTGGCTCTATTTGTGTTGTATTTGCATCATAGATAGGATACGTAGGCCATGATAGAAAATTATTTATGGTAATATCATTATAGGGAACAAGATATTTCATCAAAACACCGAGGAACTAAAACTAGCTATGCTACTACCACAAAAGGCTATGGCCCTGAGATAATAATAGTATTCATATCAATAGTCTATGCAACAAACTTTAAAATCAAAAGGGATGATACGTGAGATTTTGGTGGAAGAGTTGGAGATGGTGCCTCTTCCTCTAATTTTTATTCGAGGTGAGTAACTCCATCAATGAATTTATTTTTGTATTAAGAGAAAACATGGATAGATACAAGGAGAGGGAGACTATTGAGATTCATCTTCCAATGTCTCTTCATCTTCTCATGTACTTTATTTTTATATTTATAATATTTACATGAATTTCCCAACTTCTTATGATTAGGTGTCAACATTCCCCCCATTAATCTAAAAGGGAGTTGGTGAGTCCTGTTAGACTCCGTCTTGTCAGCCCGCTGCAGTCAAATTCACCAAGGTTCATCTCTTGTCATTTGCAGTCACTGATGTTACTCTGGTCCAGAAAAGAGTCATTTTAACTCTTGAGTTCAGGGTTTAGTTTTCAGAGGTAGGCTAGAGGAAGGTTCAGTAGGTGTTTATTTCAGGAATGTCATCAATGTGAAATTGATTCTTCTTCAAAACCCTATTTTGAAGAAGAAGTCATTAAATGTGTTTTTTAGAATATGTATCAAATTCTCCAGCTCTTCAAATGGCAGCGTTGTTTCAGCTTCAGCAGCTTCTGTCTCTGTACCCTGTGAGACAAACAGAAATCCATCAGTCAGTTGATCAGAGACACAATACCCAAAGCAAAGTTGGAGAACAAGCCACAAATTCTGGATTACAGAGTTTCCTTTTGGTATGATATTTTATTGCAGACGGTGGAAAATGCAAGGTCATGTTCAAAAGGGGCGATGACATCAGACAGGATCAATTGGTTATTCAAATGGTGTCACTGATGGATCGACTATTAAAGCTGGAAAATCTTGACCTACAACTAACTCCATATAAAGTATTGGCAACATTTCCATCAAAACTTGTTCAATTGAAATAATTACTCTCATCTACGTAAAGGTTTCACATTGGATATTGTTATTGATGATGGAGTTTGGTCTTTAGACAGAACTCAAAAAGTTGTGTTTTGCGCGCCCAGTTTCGATTCAAATAGACTCCAGCAGCTTGCAAACAATGAAGGAGGAGGCCCTTTGATACAAATTCAATAGATAACGACAGTATCTTCGAGTGAGCAGATTTGTTGCAACAAGATACCATCAACTTCGAGCCAAAAAAGAGAAGTGAATAAAAAGGATACAACAGGGAAGTCGACAAAGAATATATGCCAGACAAAGAGGAAGCCCCCCGTTTCAAATGAGATCAAGAACAGACCTTCCATACCAGATGGAGTTGTTGATAAAGACCAAGGACTCTAGCAAAGCCAAGCAGATTGAGTATCTGATCTGTTAAAGGAAATTAGTCAAGATGTCTGAAAGGTATGGGATTTGATGAAAATGAAATTTACATAGCTTCTGAAAAGGTCTCTGAGATGTTTGGAACCAAAGAGTCACAATCTGTTTTTGATAGTATTTTAAATTGTCTCTTGGAGAAGCAAACTTCGAATTCATGTCTGCAAGAAAACCAAAGTCTCAACAGGGCAATTTCTGCTTGTTCTTTGCCTTACAATCCTGCGGATAGAGGAGAATCTGGTTCAAGCAAAGGTTTGCACATAGAACATACTCGGTCTTTGAATATGAGACCTTGTACTGAAACATCACGATCACTGGCTCCGACTACGAGGCTATCTGCATCTTCTGATTTAAACCATCACTGCTTGAACGATTTAGAACCGAGCGCACACAAAGTTGAAACAAATGTGTTAGAAATGCCTCCCCTTGAAAATGGGAACAAATTTGCTGAATTGTATGATGTTCAAGTTCAAGGCATCAGAAATTTAAGCTTATGCTCTCAAGAGTGAAGGTGGAAGCGGCAGACTTAGAGTGGGGTATGTGAGTAGTGATTTTGGCAACCATCCACTTTCCCATATAATGTGCAAATGCAGTGAGAATTGCTCTTGAGATTGCAACAGGAATGAATTATCTTCACAAATCCAAACCGGGAGAGCGACCCACCTGGGCGCAGAGCGACCCACTCGGGCATTTTTCACAGTGCAAAAATATAACAAGAGCGACCCACTTGGAGGTCGAGCGACCCACTTAAAATGCGAACCCAGAAATTCATTTTTGCTCCCAGGCTTGGATTTTTCCTCGTGGAACAGAAGTGGCTCATTGTTCAATTGGATTTGTGATTGGTGGAAGCACAAATTGCAGCGTTTGCTTTGTTGCAGAGTGGATGTTCGTTTTAAATGGCAAAGTTAGTGCAAGGAAACAGTTTCTATAATGGTGAAGATGGTGATAGTGATCTTGAAGTTGTTTCAGATTCTGTTACAGTGAATCTCCGTTGTCTGATGAATGGATCGCGTATAAGAGCAGCTGGAAGGTTACCTTGTGAACATATGGGTTGTTTTGATCTTTGATAGAGCTCACCCAGCATACACGAAAGTCTGTCCCCTATATGTCTGAAAATTTTTCATTAGAGAACATTGTAATAGACCAGTATTTCAGTCGCATTGCATCTATAATGATATTGAAATAAAACCCGATGCTTCTTGGTGGCCAAAACTTGAAGGTGAAGAAAGATCCCATCAACAATGGCGCTTGCCAGAGGGACAATCCTAAACTGGAAGGGACAAGTCTCAAAAATGATGATTATTTAGCCTTCAATTTTAATGACTATCCTAGTGGTATGGTCTTTTAAATCTATTGGTTATGGGAAACTGGAAAATTTGGATGAAGGGCTATGTGCAAATTATTGAAACGTCATCAGCACTGCTGTACTTCATCAGTTTTTATGTAATAACAGTGTTGCTTCTTGTCAATCTGGTGGTTGCATTCGTGTTGGAGGCATTTTTTGCTGAAACAGAGCTTGCTGGCATTGATCGCATAGTTCTAATTCGGGCTCTTAAGCTGCTAGAGAAACGTGGGAAAGCTGTTATTTTTGAAGGAACATCCACAGATGATGAAGAGAAATCTCGAGGAGAGCGAAAGGTTTGGGAAAATATCCAAAAGGATTTGTCAACTAGAAAAATTTGGCTCACGTCCTTGACACCTGGTCTTTCACTTCAGCCAAAAATAAACAAAGACACCTGTTACCAAATGAATAGGATTCGATTCCTATTTCCAGACTTTATTCAACGGGATCTGCGCTCCATGTGTCGGCCATCAGAGGATTTTTAGAGGAACGCTGTTTTATTTTAGAATAGAGGAAACGCTCTTTTCTATTGTTGTAACTGCAGGTGAAACAGCGCCCCTGTTTTGGGGGTCGATTTGTTTTCCCCATCTGTAATGGTATTTATTGTATTGTAGAAACATTTGTGGGGGAGAGAGAGTTCTGAGAGCTAGGGTAGGAGAAAAATAGAGTCTTATTGTACAGTTTTAGACAAAGATTTTTAATGGAGAAGTATAGCTCTGTTTTCTGAGATTCCTGTGGCATGAGATTTAACATTTGTGTCTTCTTTTGTTTCATATGTAGCCTGTTATGTGTTTATGTCATTTCATGATCGTTTCCATTTGAACAAATGAAGTGTTAAGGTAGAATTCATAATTTATATGCTCTGCCTTTAAGTTTGTTCAAATTTAGTGTTTTCTTCTGTTTGACAAGGATTCATCTACTATGCCCTTGTCAACTCCTCAGCAGTCCAGCCATTCCATTTAATCTCAATTTGATGTTAAACTTCATGCTTACCTTGCCTCAGGAGATAATCTGTGTTTTTCATTTGATCTCTGTTCTTGCTGTCTTTGCCCCACACAGCCCAGAAAACCCCATCATTTATTAAAAAACTCCTTTCCATCAGTTTACTAGCCTAAGATCAGCATTTACTATCGGTTATCTCAGCCCCTTTGAAGATCCTTCGCTGAGTTTAACCCGGAGAGAGCCCTCTCCTGTCCTCGTAGGGCTAGCTACGAGGCTAAGGTTGGTTTGATGTTGCCTCGAACCTCGCCTTCTTCAGCCTGAGGCAGATTTGAGCGCTAACAAGTCCAAGCATATTTCTAATACTTCCAAACATTTCTTTTCCAATCGCTTTGGTAAAGATGTCTGTAATCTTCTTATTTATGAAACAATGTCATAGATGGATATTCTTGGCATCAACATGATACCAAATTAGATGATACTTTGTATTAATGTTCTTGGCCAACTTTATTGCAGAAGTGTTATCAATCAAAAGAGGAGTTGGATGCACTTTTTTCTCCTACAAATCTTCCAAATTTTTCCTAAGCCACACAATTTCCTTTCTTTCTTAAACTATTGCCACATATTTTGCATCAGTTTTAGAATCTTTTATAACTAACTATTTGCATGACCTCCTAGAGATAGCTCTTGACCCAAGAATCTTAACATAACCTGGAGTGTATACTCTAATTTCTTTATCTCCATCAAAATCTGAATCAAAGTATCCAATCAAGCTGAAGTCATCCACCTCTGTATACTTAACTCCAAAAGAATGAGTTCCCTTCAAGTACTTTAGAACTCTTTTTGCAGCAGACCAATGGGCCTCACAAGGCTTTTCCATAAACATAGAGTGGATTCCAACAACAAATGAAATGTTTTTTTCTGGTAGTAGTGAGGGAGTTGAGACTTCCTACAAGTTGTATATATTGCATTTCATCCTCAAATTTTTTTCCTTCAATGGATGTGAGATTTAAATTTTGTTCCATTGGAGTAGTTAAAGAATTTCACTCAACCATGCCAAAACTATTCAACAAATCTCCAATTTAATTCTTCTGAGAGAGGAATATAAACTTTATATGTTAGGTAACTTCAATACCTTGTAGTGAAAATAGCCCAAATCTTTCATTTCAAAAACTTTCCTCAATTCTTTATTTATGGTTTCAATTCAATTCTCATTGTTCGATATCATCAAAATATCATCTACACACACCACAAGATATGTAATTTTTTTCCAAATTTGTTGACAAAAAAGTGACATCATTAATATAATAATGTTTGAAACTGATTTTTAGAATATGCTCAGTCAATATCTCATACCAGGATCGTGATTCTTGTTTGAGGCCATCAAGGATTTGACAAGCTTGCATAGTTTTCATTCCTGACCTTTCACAACAAATATTTCTAGTTGGGACATAAAAGAATTATATTTCATATCTCCATTAAAGAAAGCAATAATTATATCTATTTGATGGACTTTCCAAATGTTCTAAGTGACCAAGAAAAAGAGACACCATATGGAATCCCATTTTGCTGTGGGGGAAAACTCTCCTCATAATCGAACCCTTTTGTGCAAAACATTTTTCCATAGGCTGAGCTCTATGCTTGTCAAGTGATTCATATGATTTAAACTTGTTCGTGAATACCAACTTACATCCTATTGGTTTGGTTCCCAATGGAGGATCAACTACCTTCCAGGTGCCATTCTTTATCAAAGTATCATATTCTTTCTTTTTCGCTTCTTTACATTCACCATGAGAAGAAATTTTTTTGAGGGAAGTTGTTTCAAAATATATAGAAATATTTAACTCACAACCATAAGACACATCCGCTATCAATAAGTGAATCAGAATTCTCTACATCACCTCCATTCTCTCTAGCAGAGCTTATTGTCCTTGTCTTTCCAGCGACATCAGGACACAAACTTTCAAGTGTATTTGTGAGTCATTTTTGAGGACCTTTTTGAGATGGTCCATGTTGATCAGTTGATTGAGATGTGTTTGAATCACGATTTAACCTCCCAATTCTCTCAATCACATCACTTAAAGTGTCTTTTGAATCAATGGTTGGAGCTTCATGGGGGGGGAGAGTGCTTCAAAAGGAGACTCCAAAGATAGATTAACTATAGGGATCCCCCCTTCAAGATGTGGAATTTCATTATCAAACACTTGAAAAGACTTTAAATGCCTGAATTTTTCCACGAGATCAAGCTATCTCTCAACAAAATTGTTAGTATTGGAATATTCAAGAAAGAGCCTAAATTTTTCCAAGAGATCAAACTATCTCTCAACAAAATTTTTAGTCTTGGAAGATTCAAGAATGATATTATCTCTAGATATTATAAACTTATTATTTACTTCATCATATTGAAAATATGCCTTAGAGGTATCTGAGTACCCTAGGAAGATACATTTTCGACTCCTTGCATCGTGTTTGATTCTCTATTCCTTAGGCATCATGGCATAACAGGTGGAACCAAGAACTCTAAGATGCCTCATCGAAGGAATGTGGCCATACCACATTTCATAGGGAGTTTTTCTTTTTAGATTGTGAGATGGATACCTATTATTAATATACACAACACATAACTGCATCAACCCAAAACATCAACTTAACATTCTTGAAAAAAATCATTGAACATACCATATATAAGATTTCCATGTTAATTCTTTCATCTATGCCATTATATTGAGTATTATAAGGAATGATTGTTTGATGTTTGATCCCATGTTGGCAAAGACAGTTTTCAAATTCAGTTGAAGTATATTATTTTCCATTATCATTCAAGATAAAGCCAATATGAGATTGTGTATCATTTTCAATCCATGCATGAAATTTCTTGAATATTTCAAAAACTTCTGATTTGTTCTTCAATAAATACAACCAACAAACTCTGGTGTAGTCATCAATAAATGTCATCAAGCATTTATTATATTTTTCATAAGGAACATGCATTGGGTTGCACAAATCATAATGAATAAGTTAAAGCTTTCTATTTTTTGTGGAGTGATAATAATGAAAATATTTTTTGTTTTGGTTTCCTAAGATACAACAAATTACTTAAATTTCCTAGGAATAGTTGGCAAACCAAAACACCCATTAGAGGAAATTTTAGCTTAAAAGTGCACATGAAATTTTCACGTTATTTCCATGTCGGAATATGTAAACCAATCAAAATCCTTTAAATTTAAAAAGAGGTACATGTAAATATTTTGGAGGGAAAATAAGAAAAACTACTTTTTTAATTGTATTTTTGGCTTATCTCCTTATATTTTTACTCAAATTTAAAGTGTAGACACTCGTTAGATGCATAATCAAATTATCGATCCAACGAGTACTCATTATGCATACTTTTGAGAAGACCCACATTGATAAAACTTTCAAATACATTAAAAATGTGTGTTCAACATGTTTTTTAAATGTATCTTCAATTTTTATCATTGTGTCAAACTCAGCAATAGACTAGGCATGAATAGACAACATAGGGAAAGATAAGTGTGAGTTGTTATTATCATTAACATGATGTACATTTATAAGACACTGTGGTGACCCTTGGATTCCACATTCCAAGGTCTCTTGGACTTCCTATGTCCATTCGCCTTCTACACCAACCCTTAGAGGTTTAGGTATCCAGCATTCCCCCCCTTAATCCAAAGGGGTATGTATGAGTCTAAGAAGAGAGTTGTAATACAAATCGGCAAAGTATGCATGGCAGCGCTAGGCTAAATGAGCTCTTTGAAATGTTGGCATAAGGAGGTGGTTTAAGGATGACCACCAACATTGGAATGCTTAGTGCAGTTCTCGGAGCTCTTCCAAATGTGGAAATAAGCTGAGATCTTCTGCTAGAGGAAGCGCTCATATTGTTTTGAAGAGGGAGACCTTCAACCTTGAAGAAGGGAGGTCTACAACCTAATATGGTTTAAGGATTACCACCAACTCTGGAATGCTTGATGCATTTCCTGGAACTCCTCGAAAAATGACAAGAAGCTGAAATCTTTTGCTAGAGGAAGTGTGCGAAATTCTTTGAAGAGGAATAAGATCAACCTAACATAGATGGTTTAAGGCTGACCACCAAAAAAAGGCATGCCCATGCGCATTTGTGTCTCTAGATATAACTCTTAATTTGGAATTACAGTTTGTGGCTCAGGCTCGCTTGATGTGGCTTTGAAGTCTATAGATGACCATCATTTCCCCCCTTTCAGATACAAGGTGAGATGATGGAAACAAATCAGTTGCAATAACTTTTAATATTCTAGAAGAAATTATGTCATATGACTAAAACATCTTCTTGGATATTGATGACCATTGCTAAGAAGCGATACATCCAAGATGAACCTTTGTTCTTGTAGGAGGCTTGTTTCTGACACATTTGTGTGAAGAATGAGTGTGCTGACCACCGTGCTTGCATGGGTGAAGATCAAAATAATGATCTTTCATATGGCCAACTTGGTCACAATGTTGGAATTTCACAATATATTGTTGATATTGTGGAAGAGGAACAGAATCTAGAACAAATGAAGGTGAGTTATCATGAAGAAATCCGACACTCTGAAATTTGATGAGCTTGGAGTAGTCTGGAATATGAAAGGACACCTCCTTATCATATCCAAGACCAGTTTTGTGCTTGTTATGGACAATATCTTCCCAAGTTTTAATGATAGGCTTGGGAGGTGGAACCTAAGATTCTACATCTTCATCGAAATCTTCTATTAAACTAGGAACATGATGGGAGTCAACCTCAATGTTACTGATTTGACCACTTTCTTATTGTTAATGGGTGTCACGATGCTTATGCTTCTGTTACTCATCTTGCTAAAGATGAGACTCAAGCTGCAAAAAATCTATCTTTTCTTGTGAATTATGTAGATATCTATGGATGTCAAAGAGATTTTTTTTGCTGATGTTTACCATCCCATCAACAGTGGAATGTATTAAAGTATTCAATATTCTACTGCATCATCAATCCTAGCCATTTTTTTTTATCAAAAAATACAAACTCTCCTTAAGAAAAATCTTCCCGTAATAGACTTAATATAGAAGCAAAGTAGGAAGAGATAAAATATTTGCATCGAAGCAAGAAAAAAGAGATGTATAACAATGGAAGAAGCCCTCTTAATAGACAAATTTCCTTCACATGATATGTGATCTTCAAAAAAATTATATACCATGTTCAATGTAGCACATCATTCATTTTAAATCCCAGTGGTCATTGTTTGTAGCGCTAAAACTAACAATAAGTGATCGACACATACCAAACAACAAAAACCAATGCATACCACCCAAAAAAATGGCCCATCCAAATTAGCAATGATGACTTTGACCAAAATTCAGACCAATGTTCTAACCACGTCTACTTTAATGTTTTACTTAACATGGCTTGAAAATAGATAATTAATGCACAAAGACTTCAATTCAATGTTGCAGGTGTTGGTGTCACAAAGGTGGTTTATTATAGGCCACCTTAGTGCTTCTCACATAATTTTCAACCCGAGGTAAATATTCTAATTTCAAGAGTGTCAGCACAATATATGCAAGTGAGATCGACCGATAGTTATTGTTGTTTATGAGAAAGGATTTTTTAATCTTCTGAATTTAATCAACTTAAAGAGGAATCGTTTGGTAGATTATGACTAATTATTTTTTCTAGCTTAGAAAAGAGAAACCTATGATTTAAAAACATAATGATGGTTTGAACAACAATCTTGATAAACTGAGTAGCAGCCTAAATGAATTGAAAAACATTCTTAATGAATTAAAAATGAATATAAATGAAAGGAAAAACAATTACTTATATAATTTTGCAATGGAATTATCTTTGTAAACTGACTAATTCACATTAATCAATAATTAGACCCCTCACTGTATTGAAAGAACAATTTAATCCGCAAAGAAAAGTAATCATTGAATAGTAATTATCCTACGATTTGTAAATCGATTGAAAAGGTGTTGGAAGAAAATGGAAACATCTAACAGCTATGAAACATTATTATATAAACCAGAAGATGCGAATGCGATTATTCTGAATCAAGGAGTACAAATGCTAAACTATTCCGAAGGAAGAAAAAATATAACTTTATTGAGTAGAAAGGTATTTTACTACAGCGTCAGATAGCTGGACATGTATCATGTAACTAACGCACAACAGAGAAATTGGTGAGGAAACTCCCAGGGGTTGGGCCCAGACCACTAGAATTTTTAACGCGATGAAAAACTCAAAAATTTATTGTTCAAAACATCAAAACTCTTAATTAACTCAAAGGATAATAGAGGAATACAATCTGACAGCTCTGTCTTGATGCGTTTATTACATATGGAAAATTCCTATCCGACTCCCTATCTAGTTCGTCCTTGTCCCTTTTAAAGGAATTTTCATGCAATGAGATAGTATTCTTCAAATGACAGCCGCTGCGCGTGGCTGTCATTTGAGTCTTTTCACTTGAATTCGTCTCTTTTCCTTCTACCAGCTCATACATTTGTGTATGTCAGTTGTCTTACATTTTCCATTGGTTCAGCTGCTCTACCTTACTGCATACAAAGATACAATAAGTCAAATTTCTGTTATAGAAATGTTCCTTTTTGTCGTTAGCTCAATTTCTCTGATTTTCATAAATATTTTCTTTCTTTATTGTCAAAATGAAGAATAATTCCTAAGACTGTGTCATAATTCAAATTAATTATAGGTGAAAACATACCTTAATTCCGGCCCAACATATACTCCCATGCTTGCCTAATTGCATGTCCTCGTGCAAACAGATGGTTGAAATGCAACTGTGTTAGGGAGTAGGTAGGGTAGACATTTTCCTTGTATGCTCTAAAACCCTGTTTTTGTCTCATTATTGCAAATTAAACACTTGCGTGCCCCTCTGGTAACTCATAATTATGATTATATTCCTCAGGAGGATACCAGAGAAGAGGGCTTCTATATCTACATCCTAACCATGGAGGCCCCATGCTAAAGACCAAGTTACTGTATGAGAGGAATCTAGAGGCAACAACCTTGAAATTCCTATAGAAAAATGGCTCTCTATTCTTTACATTGTTCATGGAGGCCATCCATCTTTGTTTAGTTGTTGCCAAGGCTGCTTCGTGAATGTCTTCAAAGTATTCCTGTCCATTTTCTATGATTTCCTTATGGATGGGACCTAGCCTAGTCCTTACACCTTGCCTTCGCATGAAGTTCTTTTGTTGGATAAACAATTGTAGGGTTTTTGTAGGTTCCCCTCTGACCCACAAGTCTAGGCAATGTTCTCTCTTTTCGAAGATGTTATAGGCCTTGGCCCACTGAATCTAGTTCTTGGATAATGAGAGGAAGGCTTGGACTTGAACATCTCCTATAAAGGGATTAGGATTGTTGTCTGCGTTCTCTTTTAGAAAGAAATTGTGCATGTAAAGTTCACATAGAAGGAGTTGGACCCGTTCATCTTGATCATTAAAACAATGGAAAAACTCTTCTATAGTCTTGAAAGTTGTAGACTTTCCTACCCTGATGGCCTTGACTTTCAGCAGTAAATATCATTCTGTTAATAATGGGGCATAGTTGGTGGTCAGTGCCCTGCATGATAGTGCATCATTATATAGAGAAAAAATCGTAGTGATTTTTTTCTTGGCTTGCTCCACCGGCTCTTGTGCCCTTTTTACCTTTGCATGCTCTTCTCTGAGCTAGGAAAATGTTTCATGTTTCGTGGAGGAGAGGTCTGTGAATTTATTTAGTAGTGCTTGGTATTCTTGTGGTGGCACCACCTCCTTCCTACATTATGCTAGCTCATGTTGTGTTTGCACCAGTTCATTGTGTAATTTCCGATTAACAACTTTATCTACCAAGGGGCATAGGAAGGAGCTTCCTTTTTTGGGTCTCCTTCACTTCTGTATTTTTATGCTCAGTTTGTGTAGAAGCTTCAACGGTATTTGCTAGTTTTGTTTTAATTTTGGCCTTAGTAGTACCTGCTTGGTCAGTCTGTATCCCAGTTTCAGCAATATCAATTAAATTGGTCTGCACCTCAGCCTCTATAGTAGCTACCAAGTCAGTTTTTATCTCAGCCTCAATGATGTCAACTAAGTCAGTCTGCATCTTGGCTTCAACAGTGTTTATCAAGTTGGCGGATAATTCTATTTGAGTTCCTGCAGTGGTGGTTTCCTTCTTTGGATTTCGGGCCCTTCTTTCCTCCTTCAGTTGTTTTCTTAGACATTTCACCATTTTCTTTCATCTTCTGCAGGCCCTGCTCAATTTCTTAATCTTATTTTCAGCTGAATTTTCACTTGACTTGATTTCAGCAAGTGGTGGAGGAGTGGTATTCCCATTTTCAGGGATGGTGTTGCCAACCTCAAGGTTTCCTATGATGGTGTTTCTTATTTGATCTTCAGAGTTTACTTTTGCATGAGGGTCCCGACTGGGTGGGGCAGTGGTACCTCCTAGTGTCAAAGGGATTCTTTCTATGCTTCTGTTTTTCTCCACAAGGATAGTGTCACCTGACTAATTTTCTGATTTCGTTCTCTCCTCTGCTTTCCCTTTTCTATTCACCTCATAATTCTCAAGAGGGGACAGAGCCCCATAATCTTGTGGTTCCTCTTGGTCAGGTAGTACTTTAGTGTGACCAGAACTATTGGCGGTGGTGGATTTATCTATGGGTTCCTCTTGCTCTTCTGCTCCCAATGGGTTTCTAGATTCATATTTTGCCCTTATTTGTTCTAGAACTTGAGCCATTTCTTCCTAGAACTCTTGCAAGGGTGTGTTTTGAGGGTGGGATGGTCTTGCATCCTCTATGAGGTCTAAGGTTCCTTGAAGTGTTTTGGACTTTTTTTTCCTGCTTGGTTCTGAGGTTGCAGTTGGGGTCCTTCTTCTTATAGATATGTTTACCCTAGGAAGCTCAATTTTGGTTTCGCCAAGGTTTATTTTAGGTTCCTGTGTAGAAGAGTTAACAAAATTGTCCCAGGCTATCTGCTTCTTATCCAACTCATGTATGATGACTATTTTAGTTAACCCATGGTGACTAACTACTGTTTGGGGATTTTTGGCCCTTCTTAATCGAACAACAGTATCATGTAATATGGAATTTAAGAAAGCGGGCAGATTAACTAAAATATTTTGCTTAAGTACAGCTAAGAGTTTAAGCTGACGAGGTTTTACCATGTCCTGCCGTCTGTCACATGTAATGAACTTTTAGATGAATGCCCTCAGTTCCTTCCATGGTTGGTGTAGAGAGGTAGGATTAATCCCTTTACCTTTTTGCTCCAATGGCTCCTCCGGATCCTGATATGCTGCTACTACCTCGCGTAAGAGGAGATTTCTCTCTGTCCATATTTCTCCTTCTACTGGTATTCCGGAGACTGCAACAATAATCTCCTCTATGACTGGTATAGTTTGACCCTTGGTTCTGGTCTGAACTTCTTACAGATTTTGCAAAAACTCAATTGCAGTTTCCGTATCAAATCCTTGTAATCAGTGTACATATGTCAGCCAGCCGGCTTGCTGGAGGATGACGCTAGCTGCATCTTGAGTTGGAAAGCTTATAGGCTCGTTTAGAAGGGAATTTTGTCCCATAGCTGGTGTGATTTCCTGAGTCTCTTCCTCTGATTATATTATCTCTCGGCTCTGTTGTTTTGATTTAATGTTGTATGCAAGAGAAATAGAGATTGTGGTTCTACGCAGGTAACTTCATGCCTTAATTGCAATGTTCCTCTAGTCTTATCGATGTATCTAATAATATTTGTGTATAAATTTTGCATGCTTGCCAATTTAAGACTAATTACACCCCCTCCATCGAATAAAGGGTGCCCACGTCCTCAAGTACAAGAGGGATTTGGCCAATCATGAATGTGAATAAGGGAATGTCAGGATTTAGTAATAATGACCTATATGTGAAGGAGAAGGTCATGGCTTTCAAGCTTTAGGGGGTTGAGTAATTACTAGCATATGCAGTGTAAAGGTCAGATTTGGAATTTTTTCCATAATTGCATCTTGTGTGGAAGTGACTGGAAAGGGAGAGGGAATAGTATAACTATTATTATGATATGATTTCCTTCTTCAATGAAAATTTATGATGGAAGCAAGACTGAGACAGGTAATGATTGTTGTTGTCATCCCGAGGTTCAAATATGTAAGCATATCTTTGTTAGTTAGTCATGTGGTCAATTATAATTATCACTAATTTGAGTAATATCTTATGGAAGAAGTATGGAAGATAAAGTATATATAAGAGTAATTGGCTATTGATGAAGCATACTTTCATACCATAAGCAGAGCCACTGCTGCCAGTAGGCATTCATAGCCTTGACAGAGTTTCTATTTTAACCCAAAATAATGACCCAGGATCCTTATGTAAAAATAGTTATTCTGCCACTTTTGTGGAGAGATCACCATGCTGGTATGATAGCCAGATAACCATAGTTTTACTCACCAGAGTTGTAGAAAAGTGATCAGGTTAGCTCGTGATGAGACCTCCTATCCTTCAAGCAGATAATAAGGTCATTACCTTGGTGTGGTGGCCATTGTGACCATGTCACTTCCTAAGCTCTTATGAACGTGGTAGGTTGGATCGTGATGAGACCCCCTATCCTCTCTTGAAAATTTGCATGTAAGCACAATAATTCTTTTTGAATCATAACGTTTTGATTTATAAGGAGGTCACTGTGCTGGTGTGATAGCTAGATAGTCACAGTGCCATTCACTAGGATTCTAACAGAGTGATCAGGTCGGCTCGTGCTGAGACCTCCTATCCTTCAAGAAGATGAGAAATTCATTACCCTAGTGTGGTGGAAATTGTGGGCATGTCACTTGTTAAATCTTCATGGTAGGCTGGATCATTATGAGACCCCCTATCCTATTTAAAAATTTGCATGAATGCATAATATTTGCTTCTTTATACATGGAGGGAGGCTCATTAACTCCTTGAGAGTTATGGATGGTGAGAAAAGTGAAAGAATGCCAATAAAATTAATACCCCTTATTCCCATTTCTTCATATTGGAGGAAAATATTACTCGAATAATGTAGAAATATATAACATTATAAGGTCATGTATTGTATGATAACATATTTGAACTGGGGAGGAATTAGCTTTTCATTTCATGTATGTACAATTTCAACTTCTTGTTTAAGGATTATAGTGCCAAGGAATCATCATATTGGTAATTTTACTATTTCCCTCTCTTCTTCAACTGCCATTCCCTACTCAGAGATGCCTTTATAGCTTGGGTGTATATTAGGGAAGGGGTGTTGGATAAAGGGAATAATACGATGTAAAAACAAGGTTATTCAATTTGAACAACAACTGTTCAATAGCCGTATGGAAAGTTTGAATAGCAGGGAGAAAAACGCAAAACTTGGTTGTTCAATCCAGTCAAACAGTAGTCGTTCGAGGATTGAACAACAGCTGTTCAATTGGATTGAATAGTAGAAAATGAAAGTGCAAGAACATGGTTGTTCAATCTAGTTGAACAGAAATCGTCCGAGTATTGAACAACAACCACTCAAAGATTAAACAACGAAAAAGAGAAAAATAAAAATGCAAAGACACATCTATTCAATCCAGTTGAACAGTAGTCGTTCGACGATTGAACAGCAGTCGTTCAAGGATTGGATAGTGAGAAAACAAACGGAACTCATGGTTGTTCGATCCAATTGAACAGCAGCTATTCAATTGGATTGAACAACAGTCATTTAGGGATTGAACAACAAGAAAAATGAAGGCGCAAACACACAGTTGTTCAATCCAGTTGAACAACAATCGTTTGACAATTGAACAACAACCGTTCAAGAATTGAACAACGAGAAAAAAAAAATGCCACTCATGGTTGTTCGATCCGATTGAACAAAAACTATTTAATTGGATTGAACCCCAGCCATTCAGGGATTGAACGGCGATAAAAAGATGCAACTCTCAAGAGATTAGAGGAGAAAATTTGTGAGTATGAAGAATGCACAACAAAGTGAAGAACTTATATACACTATTTACAAATTATGGTAGCAAACTTCTCATGTACTTGAGTTTGTGGGGTTATCACCCCCTTGTGCCATAACTTGGATGGTGGGATCATTTCATACTTGTTGGTAAAACATTCTTTCATGATAGGTTTACGATAGAGGCATACTCTGTGCTCGTTGACTCGAAATGTTGAACAGACCCATCTGTGGTGGTCAAGGTGAGTGTGCCATTGTTGTGTACTTCCTAAATTTCATATGGACTGAGCCACCTTGTTTGTAATTTACCTGGAAAATCTTGGAATCTGGAGTCATAGAGGAGTGCCCAATATCCTTTTTGAAATACCTTCTTCTTGATAAGTTTGTCATGCCACTTAGCTCTTTGTTGTTGGATGATCGTTGTGCGTTGCAGGGCCAATAGTCATATTTCATCTAATTCATTTATTTTTTGGAGTCTTCTGGTTTGGGCTTCTATTAATTCGAACCCTAATTCCTGGGTTATTCTCAGAGTTTTAATTTCCAATTCAATAGGGAAGATAGGTTCTCTCCCAAATACTAGCTGATATGGGGAATATCCAATGGTTTTTCACCAAGTTGTATGATAATCCCATAAGGCTTCTGGTAGTCTAGTGGCCCAGTCCCGACGATGTGTTGATATTGTTTTGGTAAAGATTTCCTCCAGGACTTTATTGGTGCTTTTGACTTTCCCATTTTCCTGCGGGTGGTATGGAGACGTAACTCTATGGATGATATGGTGATTCCTTAGGGTGGCAGTAATTTTATTACCTATGAATTGTGCCCCCCCATCGGTTATCACTTCCTGTGGCAAACCGTATCGCACGAATAGCTCAAAAATAAAATTAATGACCGATTCTTCCATGGCTCTTGACAAGACCACTACTTCTACCCATTTGGTTACATAATCTATGGCAACCAACATGTATACGTTCTGGTTTGATGGCGGGTTGAATGGTCCAACGAAGTCCAACGCCCATCGTTCAAATGTTTCTACCACCAATTGTGGTTGTAGCGGCATTTCCCCAGCTTGGCCTAGGCAGCCCATTCTCTGGCAGCTATCACAGGCCTAGACATATTTTTTGTGTCTTTGAAAATTGTAGGCCAATAATAGCCTAATTGTAACACTTTAAGCCCTGTTCTGTGTTCTACGAAATGGCCGCCATAAGGTTCATCGTGATAGGCTCATAAGATGTCATAGATATTGTCCTCTCTTATGCCTCTGTGTATGTGCATGTTGACCCCTATATGGAAGAGGTATCCACCGATCCAAGAGAATCTTGCACTACGTTGCACAATCAGTTTCCGTTCTCTTGATGTTAAATGTTTAGGAAGCTTCCCTACTACTAGTTAATTTGCCACATCTACATACCATGGTTTTTTTACTGCTACAGAAAACATATGTTCATCAAGGAACTAGTCATCAACTACTAGGGTGTCGTTCAACTTTGGAACCCTAGACAGGAAGTCTGCAACTACGTTTTCTTTTCCTGGACGATCTTTGATTGTTATATCGAATTCCTATAATAACAGCAACCAACGAGTTATTCTCCCATTAGTGATTGGTTTATTGGCTAAATATATAATGGCAGAGTGATCAGTATACAGGAGTACTTGATAGCCAGTTATATAGTGCCTAAATTTATTAATAGCGTAAATGACAGCTAGGAACTCCTTTTCGATCACGGTATTATTTAATTCGGTAGGAGTGAGATTTTTGCTGATATAATAAATGGCATAAGGTTTTTTGTCTTCTTCTTGGCCAAGGACTGCTCCTATTTTTGTGTTGGATGCATCTGAAGAGATGTGAAAAGGAAGTTTCCAGTTAGGTCCTCGTAGAATCGGTGCTGTCGAGACCGATTTCTTCAAATCTACAAAAGCGGTGTCACATTTATCAGTCCAATGGAATTAAACATTTCCAGTTAATTCATACAAAGGTGCTGCTATTTGTGAGAAATTATTTATAAATCTGCGATAATATCCTGCATATCTCAAAACATTGCGTACCTTTGTTTGTGTACAAGGTGTGGCTAATTGAAGGATTAGCTCTATCTTGGTCGGATCTACCTATATTCTAGCAACAAAAATGTAGTGACCTAGGATCACCCCCTCAGTCATCATCACGTGACATTTTTCATTGCTTAGACATAACCTAGTAGCAATACATCGCTCCAACACCTTTTCTAGAATTTCTAGAGCTTGATCAAAGTCCTCCCCATATGGTGTGAATTCATCCATATAGATTTCAAGCCCCTCATTTATTAAGTCAGAAAAAAGGTTGATTATGGCTCTTTGAAATGTGGCTAGGGCATTTCATAACCCAAATGGTAAAACTCTGTAAGAAAAAGTACCCCATGGGCAGGTAAAGGTTGTCTTATCTTGATCTTCATGAGCTATTTGGATTTGATTATAACCACTAAACCCATCAAGGAAGGAAAAGAACCGTTTCCCTGCCAATGTGTCCAGGACCTGGTCAATGAAGGGGAGGGGGAAGTGGTATTTTTGCATTGCTTTATTCAATTCTTTGTAATATACTTAGATTCTCCATTTCCCATTCTTTTTAGGGATGACTACCAGAGGGGAGAACCATTTGCTGTCTAAAATAGCATAAATGAAATTTACATCTAATAGCTTTTGCAGTTCCTCTTTTACGATCTCTTTTAAGTGCGGGTTTAGCTGTCGTTGAGGTTGTCTAATGGGATGGATTTCCTTATTGGTATAAATGTGATGGGTGCATAACTGAGCGTCTAAACCCTTCATGTTTTGGTAATCCCAAGCAAATGCCCCTTGATACTTTCGAAGGAGTTTTATGAGCTTTTGTTTTTGGTCATCATCCAGATTTCCATTAATATTTAGAACCTTTCCTGGCTTAATCTCAATAGGTATGTTGTTACGTACAGTGGTTGTGGGAATATGTTGATCCTAAAGGTCTGTCACGAGATTCTCTTGAGTTTCGTCTTACAGGACTGTTTTCCACATTGGCATTTTAAATTTCCGGATGTGGGTGGCTAACTCATAAAATTATTGATTACATCATCTTCAGTTTGATCCTTAAATTCAAGAGCTTCCATTAGTGTCAGAGGTGAATGGATGTTTTGCTCCCAGTATGTACATGGATGCTTGTGAATTTTTACCTTGGGTAATCTTGGTCTGGCAGGCGGATAAATAATGATATTTTTGATAGAATCCCCTCTAGTGATATTCATGCTGCCTATTCGACAA
Source organism: Pinus albicaulis (assembly GCA_034641835.2). NCBI lineage: Eukaryota > Viridiplantae > Streptophyta > Pinopsida > Pinales > Pinaceae > Pinus > Pinus albicaulis. The sequence goes on along the minus strand of CM076572.1, from coordinate 362,971,928 downwards.
CCTATGTAAGCATCTGTTGTGGCCAACCAAGGTCGCCCACTTTGGATTAATAACTAAAAGGTCAGCTGGATATTCCCATGAGTTCACAGAGACCAAGATGTCCTGCACTATTCCTTTTGGTCTGATAACAAACATGTCAGCTAGTTCCAGCAGTGTAGCCATAGGTTCTAAAGCTGATATGCCCAGTATTTCACAGGCCCCTGTAGTTAGGATGTTAATGGCTACCCCTAAATCGACCAATGTGTTTGGAAATGAGTGGCCTGAGATTTGTATAGTCACAATGAGATTTTCTGGGTCTTCATATTTCATGGGTGATTCCCTACCCAGTAACAAATTAGATAGCACCCCTACCACATGAATGGTGGGCATAGCCTTTGTTTTGTTTACTTTCTTTTTCCGACATAGTTCTTTAATTGTCTTTGCATAGATGGGAATGTCTTGGATGGCCTCGAGGAGAGGAATTTTGATACAAAGGTTTCTCAACTCCCCCAGGATGTCAAATTCTGGAGAGATTATCGGTATGGGCATAATTAACCTTTTAGGGAATGGAGGCGGAGACATCCTAAGTTCTCCAGGTCCCTATTGGTCAATCATTTCTCTCTCTACGCCTACCTCTTTCCCTGTTATATTTTCTTGGCTAGGTTCTGTTGAAGTCTCAATTAGGGACTGAGGTGGAGTTGTGGCTTCTACAGATAAGATAGTACGTCCTGATCTCAACATTAGTTCGTTGCATTGTTTCTGTACAGTGCCAGAATTTGGATTTTCTATGATCTGTATTAGTTGAACCAATATTATTTTTGGATTAGGATTGGGTTGGGCTAGTAATTGGGGGCATATGATAGGCTACGAGTTATGCTGGACTGGATATGGAGCTGGCAGCATAGGTTTATTTTGAGTTCCCGCCCCCATTGGTAGATTGGTCATTCCCAGGGGTCGCTGCCAATTCCAATTAGTGTTATGAGGATGAGGGTTTGGCCATTGGGCTTGATATGGAACATTTTTCCAATAAGGGGGAGAACAAGAAAAGCTTGGCCAATTGTTCCCTGATGACAGTTGTGTAGGCCAGGGCAGTATAGGAAATGACTGGTTTGGCCAAGTAGAAAAAGGATTTTGATTCTTCCAAGCTACTGTAGGGTTTTTTTGGTTAAACTGCAGAGATGAAAAGAACTAAGGCAGGTCTTGTGGGATACCTGGTCATGCTTGCCATTCTCGATGTTAATTCATTAGGTAGACTGGTTCTGTTTCTTCCTCTGCTTCCTTGTAAATTGCTTTCAACCTGGGAAGTGAAGGCCATTGGTCTGTGGTATGATACTTAGTGTAGATGGCACAATTCTGAACCGTGTCTAAAGGGAATTCCCTTTGGTTGTGCTTCTTCTGACATCATGGGAAAAAGATGGCCAAGTTTTTTTCTGCTATATCATGTTTCTTCTTGGCTTGTAAAATTTCAAGCTGTGTTGTCAAGGTACCCAAAATGTCAGTTTTCAAATCTTCTAAAAAATTTCCAAACTTTGCTCTAGTTACATTGCCATTGGACTGCTTAAGATATTTTTTAATAGAATCACGCCCATTTGGCCGATTTTGCGCACTACCCCGAGAGCATATAATAAACAAGGAAATAATCTCATCATATTCTTCCTGGTAAATATCTCATTTTACCATTATGTTAAGTGTTTCAACCCATTCTTCCTTCATTCCTTTAATCATCATGGCTTTTAAGATGTCCTTGGATAGTGTGGTATATGGAGACATTTGTAAATTGTATGGAAATATTTCTACATACTCTTCTAATGTTTCATTTTATTTTACAGAAACATTGAAAATTTCATCTTTTAGGTCTCACGTTCGGAAATAGTCTTGATATTTGTTAAGGAAAATGTTCTTCATTTGGTCCCAGTTAATGATGGTTCCCCCACCTAGTCCCATGAACCAGTGTAGTGCTGTTCTTTTTAAGGGAGAGGGAAATAGTTTCAGTTTCTAAGGATCAGTGATGTAGTCATACCCCCTACATAAGACATCAAATTCAAATAGGAATGCATCAGGATATTCCATATTTAAACCATGGAAGGTGGGAATGTTGTGCAAGGTAATGGCTTTCATAGGGGTGTTTCCAGCATGATAAAAAATGGGGTATTCCAATGTTGATGTCTGCCTCTGATTCTGATTTTGATTATTTTCCATTTGATTGCAGAGGTGCCAGAAATATTTAAGGATTTCTTGTTCTGGAGGAGTGATCTTGGGGGGTTTGGGAGGCAAATGCGGTGGAGGCTTTACAGTGCTTCCCTGATCTGGGATCGTGATTACCTCTGTCTCAACCACTCTTTTAGGTGATTTAGGCTCTCGAGCTTCTATTTGAATTACATCGCTAGTTTCTCCTTCGCCTTCTTGTAAATTGGAATAACCTCCCTCTCTCGAAGGGTTAATACCTATATGATCGGTAGTTTGAAGGCTTCGCTTAGATCCTTCTGTTTCACCATGAATCTTGACGTGGGCTACAGATGGTGAGGCTCCTGCTTGAGGGAGCGTGATAGGACTTTGAATGGAAATAGTTCTAGGTCCTATGGATGCCTGAGATTCAGATTTCTTAATGATTTCATCTATATATGTTGCTCTTCCAAGGATCACTGGTCCTTGGGATTGTGAGGATTTTTTAGAGTTATTTCAAATTTTTTCTATCTTTTTCTTCCTAGTCATAAAACAAGAGCACATATTCTACTGGTCTTTGAAAAATTTTGCTGAGAAGCGGGCTGAAGAGCAAGTGTTTTGCTTGCCGGTACGCAGGTTGTTACCTCTCGTTTTTAATACCCAATTATTCACATCAATGGAGAAAGATGAATAAAGGATATCACTCTTAACACTCTCCTTGGAAACGATGCCAAAAATGTTGGTGTCACAGAGGTGGCTTATTATAGGCAACCTTAGTGCTTCTCACTTAATTGTCAACCCGGGGTAAGTATTCTTATTTCAAGAGTGTCAGCACAACATATGCAAGTGAGATTGACTGATAGCTAATCTATGTTGTTTATGAGAAAGGATTATCTAATATTCTAAATTCAATCAACTTAAAGAGGAATGGTTTGGTAGATTATGGCTAATTATTCTGTCTAGCCTAGAAAAGAGAAACCTATGATTGAACAACATAATGATGGTTTGAACAACAATCTTGATTAACTACGAAACAATCTAAATGAATTAAACATCATTCTTAATGAATTGAACAAACATATAAATGAAAGGAACAACAATTACTTATATAATTTTGCAATGGAATTCTCTTTGTAAACTGAATAATTAACATTAATCAACAATTGGTCACCTCACTGTGTTGAAAGGATAATTTAGTCCTCAAAGACAAGTAATCATTGAACAGTAATGATCCTATGATTTGTAAATTGATTGCAAAGGTGTTGGAAGAAAATGGAAATATCTAACAGCTATGAAACATTATTATATAAACCAGAATATGTGAATGCAATTATTCTGAATCAAGGAGTGCAAATGCTAAACTATTCGAAAGGAATAAAAACTATAACTTTATTGAGTAAAAAATTATTTTACAACCGCATCAGATAGTTGTACATGGATTCTGTAACTAACGCACAACACAGAAATTGGTGAGGAAACACCCAGGGGTTGGGCCTAGACCACTGGAAATTTTAACGCAATGAAAGCCTCAAAAGGTAATTTTTCAAAACATCAAAACTCTTAATTAACTAAAAATATAATACAGGAATACAATCTGACAACTCTGTCTTGATTCGTTGATTACAGAGGGAAAATTCCTATCCGACTCCATATCTAGTTCATCCTTGGCCCTTTTAAAGGCATTTTCATGCAATGAGATAATATTCTCCAAACAACAGCCGCTACACATCGCTGTCATTTGAGTGTTCGAGCTTGAATCCATCTCTCTGCCTTCTGCCAGCTCATACATTCGTGTCTGTCGGTTGTCTTCCGTTTGTTGTTGGTTCAACTACTCTTCCTTCCTGCATATGGAGATACAATAAGTCAAATTTCTGTTATAGAAATGTTCCTTTTTGTTGTTAGCTCAATTGCTCTGATTTTCATAAATATTTTCTTTCTTTATTGTCAAAAAGAGGAATAATTCCTAATACTGTGTCATAATTCGAAGTAATTATAGGGTGAAAACATACCTTAATTTCGGCCCAACAGCAGGTATTATAATTCACCAACTCATAGAAATCTGGAGAGAATATACACAACTGATTGTCATCACTTGAGTATAATGAGTAGAATGGGGTCACGAGTTTGTCTATTGTAAAGTTAGATTTTCCTTCAAAATTAAAAGTTTCATCCCTCCACAAGCTCGAGTCATAAAACACACGTGGCTGATTATCTGGAATATTTGTTATTACTTGGAGGAAAAAACTGGTGGGAAATTTTTTTCTTGTACACCAACATCATGTTGGAGGCAAGGGGTATTATCCACGCCCTATGATTTATCCTCAGAAGGTGCTAGCTCTTGGAAGGATATGCTATTTTTTTTTTGGTTGAAAAAAATGAATTTCTGAACATCCTAGATAACACTGACTTCGAAATTATGCAGCACCGGGAAAGAGGAATGATACGCAGAAGATTCTTCCTTACCCCTTCAAAAAACTATTTATTATTCCTCACTTTTTTAAGTAATAAACTAATGTTAATTTGGCATACGAGACACAAACAACCTCGAGGGAATTAATATTTTAATGCATGCTTAAACACATTCACAATTCAACGCACTTCATCTAGAGAGACTTCAAGATATAGTTGGCTATTACCTTCGATATGGTCAACTGAAATTGTTATATAAAACATTTAACATATACCAATGCTAAATTATCCCAAGGTTGAAGCACTGACATGTCTCACAGAAATATGCTGACACTCACCACAATAGCGAGGGCTTTTAGTTTGTCTTCGAATTCTCAGCTGATGTCAGCCCATATGTTGGGGATTTTATTTTATCCTATTTTGTAATGTTCTTATTGTGCTAATGGATACGGGCATGTAGGTAGGAGGCCGTGGTGTGGAGGGAGCGTATAGTGGGAGGGAGTGATGCAGGGAATAGGCCGCAATGTGGAGGGAGAGTGTAGTGGGAGGGAGTGATGCAGGGAACAAGTCGTGGTGTGGAGGGAGCAGGGAGGTGGGAGGTGGAGGGGCCAATGGAGGAGCGTTGAGGGGCTGACAGAGGTAGGGGAGGATAGGGAGAGGAGATGGGAGGGAGCCGATGGGAAGGAGGTTAAGGAGGGAGCCAATGGAGGGAGGTGGGAACCGAGGCATAGGGAGATGTAGGAGGGAGTCGGCGGATAGGGAGGGATCCAAGGCACAGGGTGTATAGGAGAGCCTGCTGCAGAAGGAAATGAAGGGCCCGATCAAGCGTGAAGGGCCTATGTGGTGAGTCAGCAGAAGGGGAAGGGCTAATGGAGGTGCCATAGGTATGAGAGAGGAGGGTGGGAGGTAGGAAGGAGCTGGCGTGAGTGGTGAGTGGAAAGGTATGGAAACAAGATTTATGCTGGAAAAGATAACAGAGGCAGCATGTATGGAGGAGCAGAGAGGGGAATTAAGAAAATGATAGTGTCGTCGAAGGTATAGAAGTTACGATGTTGCTGAAAAATAAGAGCTGAAATTTGCAGATAGTGCGCAGAAATGAGAAAATGGGTTTCAGACCAAGACCTGATGTATTGTATAAGAAACACACACTTGAATTAAGGCAGGTATCGGTAGACTCGTTGACGAAGAGAGATGGCAGGGATCATTTTGAATTGATTTTCAGAATGTATGTAACATAGGGTAGAAAACCTAATACATAAACACAAAATGAGGAAGAAGAAGGCCACTCATCATGGCTCTCATACCATGTGAAACTCAACAATAGACTAGGCAGGAATAGACAACAGTGGGAAACATAAGCCTGAGTTGCTATTACTATTAACATGATCTACATTTATAATACATTGTGGTGACCCTTGGATTCCACATTCCGAGGTCTCTTGGACTTCCTATGTCCATTCGCCTTCTACACAAACACTTAGAGGATTAGGTGTCCAACAATTGTGGGTCTTCTCAAAATTATGCATAATGGTTTCTCCTTGGATGAAGAATTTAATTCTGCATCCTATTAGGTCCCCATAATTTGTCAAATTGGCAAGACCAAATGTACAAGGGTAACATCAAAACCAAAATTTGCAGTCCTAGGACCTAGCCTTCCTGGACTCAGAGAGGGCTCTCTCTATATTTGTGTAAAAGATGTAAACTTGATTCATTTTAGGGTTATTATTTTGGGCTAGTTATAGTAATTATGGTTTGTTTGTTTGATTTTTTTGGTTGGGTTGCTTGTCAATCAGAATAGATAGAGTCAGATAATTTTTAGACCATTGGGCTATGAAGTTTGCAAAAGGTCTTGAAAATAACAACAATAAGTTAAGGGTGTTTCGAAGGGAAAGTTTAACAAATCCAAATGGATCTTCAAAGCTTATGTCACTGAAGTGAACATTAAATTGCGATATTAGTAGGTTTAAATGGTATTTAAGAATCCTTTAACATGTATTATAACAAGAAAAGTCTTTAAGAACACTATGCATAAAGAAATAACCAAAGATAGGGCATACCATAAGCTTCTTTGATCAAACTCTAGCAACTAAACATTAAGATAACAATCCAGCAAACCATAAAGAGCAACAAACTTGTAAATTCTGTAGTGATTTCACCTTCAGGCAAAGAAAACATTTAAGATAACATATAGTAATGATCGAAGAGTAGGGAATGCCTAGAATTCCTTAATAAAACTACAAATACCTTCAAAGAAACCATTTAAGATGGAAAAAGGGTAGGGAAAACCATAAACGTCTTCAGTCAAACCCTAATTAGCAATACTTCGAAGATAAGGCCTCAAAAACAATGTTTAAGTCATACCAAAAGATAGGGCTAACCATAAAATTATTTTGCATTGGCTCTATGAAATCATTCTTAATATAAACAAGCTAAGTGGAACTAGAGAGAATTTAAGAATTCTCTAATTTGACCTAGCAGAGGAAAACATACAAGCAATAGAAAGAAGAGAGAGCTAAGGTGCCTCTAAACAACATTTATTAACCTAAAATTTTTGTTCTACTTCGTGAGAAAGATGAAACAAAATGAAAACATAAGAATAAAAGCACTAATTTATGAAGACATCACCATTATCCATGTTCATGAATCCTGCAAATGTGTTATCTCCATTTCCATTCAAATCCAAGCATTCACTAAACTCTAAAGCCAATTTCTCCTCTACTCCAAGTCTATGATATTGAGTTTAAAAATAAACCAACAACTAGAATGAGGCCTTCATGCAGTATTTAACTTGCAAAAGAGGAACAAAACCCTAGCTAGGTTTCCAAAATGTCATTAAATACATCATAAATTTCATTTTTGTCCACTGAAACCATGCAAGGCCCAAGGCACAAATATCCTAACTTAATAAATGCTAAAATAAATGCTAAAATAAATCCTTAGCTAAATCTGGAGTTATTTTCCTCAAAACCCCTCAAAATATCTTTTTCATTAACTCCAAGTGTCTTTTGTTGACTTTCTGGCAAGGGCACAGTGCCAAGGCCAAGGTTGCAGTGCCAACACTAGGAAAATAGCTTGTTTGGAAGCTAAGATTTGGACATTGCCTCTTCATTGTCCAAATGAGCTCCATGATAGCTCATTGGAAAGCTTGTCCTATCTACTTTCCAAAACGGCCTTTATTTTCTTTATTGGAGTCCATTTACCTACTAAAAAAACTCATTCTCCCAAGACTGCTCAGGGTGTAGTGCCAGCTCTGAAAATAGGGTAGAAAGTTGCTTTTTTGCATGTTCTTGGCACTTTTCGAGTACCAGTTTTGCTCCAAATAAGCTAAAATTTCGTGAGGGTGATTTTCTTGGCCTAAGGATTTTTAAAATGTCAATTTTTCCTCTAATGGGTGCCCCAAAAATGAGCGCACTTGGCCCTTCAAAATGGTCAAAATTTACAAAAACTCAAAAACTTACCAAAATTTGGATTTGTTTTGTTGATCATGTTTGGGATGCCTGTAGGGATGCATCAACAATAATTTCAAGATTTTCTTTGTATTTTACCTCCTTTAGGGATTGAAGCTTTGTAAGGGCTCTTGTGAGCTTGGCCCTTGCAATCTTGTTTCTTAAGACATAATGCCTTGCCATTTTTTTCTGAAGGTCAAGGTCTCTCTTAGGCTTCTCCATTTGACCCTCTAAATGCATATTTTACCTCTATAGCCAAGGTTCTCTATCATAGTAAATCTCCATGGCAAGCAGCTCACTGAGAGTGAGGTGCTCTAACAATGTTGTCTCTTTCTCCCTCTCCTTGGGTAAAGCTTTCTTGAAGCCAATTGTCCTTGGCCTCCTCCTAGGAAGTTGTTCTTCCTCTTCTTTAGTGTCATCATGAGTGCCCAAGACCTCATCTAGCTTTTCCTTGGCTTTTTCAGCCTCTTACTGAGCTCTGATAGCTCTAATCTCATAGATAGCCTTCTGTGCCTCCAAGTTGCTTGTTTTCAACCTCAAAATAGTGGATTACATTCTTATCCCTACCTAGATTTGTTTGTAGGTTCCTAATTTGAGCATATTTTCTTTTAAGCAACATGTTAGTGATACTTTGCTCATTTTCATCATCACTATCAAGGTGAATAAGTTGAAACTCTTGTTCAGTTTCATGCCTGTCTTCTTCTTCTTCAACAATGACCTTTTCCTTACCTTTTTCAAGCTGCTTGGTTAATGGAGAAGGAATGGCCCCTTGCCTCTTAAGGGAAACAAACAGATGTTTATTTCCTCTCTGGTAGGTCAAAGGAAAAGGCTCAACTTGCACCATCTTAGTGCCATCTGTATCACTGCCATCATGACTGCCATCATTACTGGTACCATCACTGCATTCATGGCTCTTTGACCCACTGCCATCATCCTCATTGCTTCTGCCTCATTTCCATCTCCCTTACTACTTTCTTCCTCATTGGCATTTGCCTCACTGACATTTTCCTCACTGTTTTCTTCCTTATTTCTTTCTGCCTCATTGTCTTCTTCACTTTTTGATGCACTAGTACCATGAAATGATTGTGAGGGATTGTGAGAAGGTGATGAAGGAGGATTATCCCAAGGTGAAGGAATGTGAGTAGATGGTGAAGGAGGAATGGGAGGATGAGAAGATGAAGGGGCATCTTGTTGTTGTTGGCCTTATGGATTGGTGAACACCTCATTGGCAATGAAGGTCTCCCATGGAATGCCCTTCTACTGTAGTTGGTGCATAACAACCATTTTAATCATTGAGTTATGGAAGAGGCTTTGCATATGTTGAGGATAGTCTCCTTTTTGTACAATATAGGACATTTTGTCAATGCTTCTGTAGAGGTAATAGGGTATGTGTAGCATCCTCACCCTAGTAAAGTGCATAAGAAGCTTGATTTGATAGGAATAAATGCGGGAGAATATTCCTTCACATGTGAAATTATTCATAATGATCCTCATCATAGGTGCATATCTATCACTAGAATGTGAGAAAGGAAATATGGATTTTTTGTGGTCTTTGTACCTAGGCTTTAGGTAGGGTTCAAAGTAGCTCATGTCTAGGTTGGCCTCCTTGAACCATTTCTCACCCACACTTGGTATGCCTGTGGCATTGGTAATAAAATCATTAGATAACTCTAAAGTGACCCCTACAAGGTTAAATTGTTTGTCATGCAGGTTAATGATGAATAGCCTAGTTAGCTCAAGGTGGTTTTGCACCTGCTGCACCCTTTCACAAAAATCAAAGCATCCTACATGCTTGAAACATGAAACAGTAAGTGGAGATGCCATTAGATCCCTTGTGTTAGGGGGTTCAAACCTATTTATATTAAAACCTTTGTGCTCATGCCTCCTTGGAATTTGAGCCTCTCCTCCACTATCATTGTATTCTTACATTGTAAACCCTGCCTTGAGAAAACTCTAGGAATGTAAATGGAAATGGAATGAAGAGATGGTGATGAAAAAGGAAGCTTTGCAAGTGAGTGAGATGAGTGAATGAGGATAATGAGGATAAAAGTGTATGAGATGGTGAGAGGCTAACAACTCAATGATAACCCTCTGCTGACATGTTCAAACTCAGTTTTTTTTTAAATACTAGGGCTAAATGTGAAATTGAGATGAAAGAGGGTAATCGAATGGTAGCCTTTGCAATGTAGGGGGTGAAATGAATGAGTGTTATGACCAGCTTGGATGAATGACAACCTTCACAACACCCTAATTCACCCCTGCCTTGAATGATACTCTTTATGGGCAGATGAAATGAGGTTAGACAATTATTTCAAGCTTTGTAGCCTAGGGTTTCTTCTTATGGTTTCCTTCTTTCAACTACAAATAATCAAAAAGCTTGAGAATGTGGTTAGGGCATCCACTTACCATTAATAATTTCCTTCGAGGACCTTGGAGGAAGCTTGAAATAAGTTTTATTTGATTTGAGTGTTTTCAGGGTGTAGGAAGCCCTCCTAGCGAAGGGCACAACACTTAAGATGATGGCGCAGCGCCAGCCCCAGGAACGCAATGCCAAACCTGAGTGCACAACACCACGAAAATATTTGCTGGTGGGTTTCAGGAAAGAGCACAGTGCTCCTCTAAGCATGGAACACCACCTTCCAGGCGCGTAGCGCCACCTCCTATGCGCACAAAGCCCATGTAAAATATATGGGGAAAACTTGCCAAGGGCGCAGCGCCCGATTCCAGGCCCGCGACACCAAGTTGAGAATGAAACGCCGGTCTAATTTTTTCAATTTCACTTGTAAAATTCACAAATTTCCTTCTCTTGAGTGTTCTTGATCTTTTGAAAAGCAACAATGAGGCTTTTGAAATGCAATATGAGCTTTTATGGATTTGCAAATTTTAATTAAACCTTTGAAAACCCACTTCCTAATGTTTTAAGTCCTCTTCACTGATATTCTTTGACTTTTTCCTTGCAGGTGAGTGAAAACATTAACTTGGCTTTCCCCTTTTCTTCTTGAGACATAATGACTTCACTTTTGACATCCTTTGTGACTTAGCCACATAGAAACTTCTTTGGATTCTTGTGTAGTTTCCACCATGAAACTAAACCTAACTTTTTCACCTTTTCTCACTAATCTTTTACAATTTTTGCATGTAGGTGACTGGAATGATGAATTTTACCTTCCTTTTTGCTCCTTGAGGCATAAAAAGTTGATTAAAAACTTTAGGGCTATATTACACATGATGCCATCTTCAAAACTTTATGTGGTTTCCATTACAATACTCAACTTATCTTTTTCACCTTGGCTGGAAGTTTGTTGGAGTCGTGAAATTTATTTTCCTTTTGATCCTGAAGATTTGACATATTTATTTTGACACAGCAGTAGCCTCAAAATTATCTTTTTCTTGTACCATGGAGTTGAACTCATACTTTTTCTCATTTATGCATGACAAGCTCATTAGACACCTTTGGGAGGATTTCTCATAGCAACACTTTCAAAACCCTTTTTTGCCTACACCATGGAGTTGAGTTCATCATTTCACCTTCTATGGTCACTTTCCAAAAACCTTAGGTGTTTGGACTGCTTTACGACAATCATCAATGTTTTCTTCTAAGTTCTCTTTAGCGCTTTCAAGTTCATTCATTTCTGTCCAGTTCACCTCACCTTTTTCTAAATCTCATCAATAGTCTTTGATAGATTTTCTTCATGTTTGTTTTTGTGTGCCTCCTCCGGTTCATTTATGTAATTGATTACTGTTTGGCACTCTACTTGTACCATCAAGCTCAAAAGCCCTAAATATCTACAAGAACAATTTTTGCCTTTCTTGCTGCAAGTTTTCTTCATTCAGGAGCAGACCACCTACCTCACCAACACCTTCTGCTAATAAATCCTTCAGCACTCCTACAAAAGTGCTAAACTATTTTCATTTACCTCTTGCAAACTTTGAACTTGATAAGGTAGTTTTCTTTGGAAACTTGTAGATCTTTCTTGAATAACCATGTCTCAATATTCTATTATATCTGAGCTAGTTTCTAGCAAAGGAAAAGGAGTTCTTGAAACACTAATGATGACTTTAAAACATGTGAAAACCCTAACTGACCTAGTGGGAAGGTTCTTTGACCTGATCTTGACTAAAAATTGGCTTGGAGGATTGAAGTGAAAAATAAAGTATTTGTCAAAATGTTGTATTGAAGATCCAAAATCCAATGTACTTGATTTATCTGAAGAGCCTACAGAGATATTTTTGAGACCATCAATGCTTGATGAACCTGGGGAACATGGGAATGAGTCGGCTATAGGAAGCCCTAGAAGGAAAGTGAAGTTATGGATAGGGGAAAAAATAGGCCAATGAGGTTATAGTTAGAGAAGGTGAATGAAAATGATAGGTATAAGCTTAGGACGAGTCTGTAGGAGTTACAGAGTGACCATGAAATGGCAAGTTGATGAAATGGTGAAAATTTTTCTATAAGGATAATGAAGGCAGTGAGATTTCTGAAACTCACAATTTTCAAGGAAGGTTGTTTTCAGAAATCTAGAGCCAATCTATATTCATTTAAAAATAGTGAAAAATACTGATGACTAACACATCCAATGAGTGCCTACACTTGAATTTGAGGAAACATATAAAGGGATAAGCACAAATATAATTAAAAATTACTTTTCTTCTTTTCCCTTCAAAATTCATAACTCTTATTTTATTATTTTAACTATTATTTTATCATTTTTCCTTAGGAGGACACTTTTAGGCTGAAATTTCATCTAATGTGATTTTCCTTCAACAAATGAAATTTTTCATAGTTCAAGTGTCCAAATCTAGAATTCCATAAAAGACCTCATGGAAGTGTAGCTTCATCATAGTGATAATTGTATGAAATTTTATGTGCATGAGAAGAGGTTCCTTGCAGCTTTAAAATTATTTCTTATTCTATCACATTCATGACAAGTGATTTTTTTGATGCATTTTTTATCTCAACTTTGCTAGCAAATATGTGAATGGAGTGTCCTTGTTGGACTATGCGAACCAAAGAGAAAATTTTTCTACTTAACTATGAGAGGTATAAAACACCATGTAGAAGAAAGTATGGAAGACCATGTAATTTGAGCCTAATAATTCCAAGCCTTGATGGCTTCAGTTTTGACTTATCTACAAAGTAGACTATTCCATTGAAATTCTCAATGAATTCATAAAATAAATCTCTTCTAAAAATCATGTGGCAAGTTGCTCCTGAATCAAAAAATTGTTCATCTTTCCATGGAGAAAGTGAAGCATTAAATCAGTCTTTGATTACTCCAATGGTTCAATGTCCCACAACATAATGATCATACTTGGGTGCTTTACCTTTCCCTTGATATGAAAATTTCCCTTTCTCTTCTTCCCTTTCCTCTCTAATATTGTCCCATGAGAGCTTACATTTAGAAATATTATGTCCATTTCTATGACACCATATGTAATGAAGATCAAGAATTTATCCTTGGAAATTTGTATTCCCCTACCTCTAAAATACTTCCTTCCTCATCCTCTTCAACAACGTCTTTGTAGCATGCCCCCTCCCACATTTTCACACTTTTAGAAGCCCTCCGGGTAAATGTGAAGAGGAGTGCCACAATGACATGACCTGACCTACTAGTTCCATTTAAGGAAGTGGTTCCTACAAATGAGACTTACTAACCATAAAATGACATCCTATAGGGACTACAGATCACCCAGGAGATGAAGAAACATCACAAGTGGTAAATCCCTAAGCTAGAACCTTGTTTCACTCATCTAGAGACCCAAGCGCATGCATAAAAATACGAGGGTGCATTATAGACCTCCAACTTCATGCACAACACTACCTGAGTGCAGTTATAACCTAAAATATCTAGTTCATAGGGTGTGATTCTAAGCTTTGAGCCACCTTTCTAGGTCAACCTCCAAACCACTACCCAAAATTCCTATATCTTCTCAGAATGATAAATTCCATAATGAAAAGGCTAAACATACAAACTTTGAGTCTAAATCTGAGCTAAACAGACCATAACATACTAGGAATTTCATTAAACACATGGTATACATGTAAGATATAAGTCATGAATGCATATATGAGTGTAAATCTATATTCTTTAGCTGTGAATCACCGCGAAGGTCTAATGACCTCACAAGTATATACAACAAAACTTTTTAGCTGATGCATTCATCATCCATTTATAAACTAATCAAATCATAACAAGATCCATAGCTAGAACATGTTATAGAAACATGCTTATAACCAGCATATAATCAAAATATTAACATGACAAAGCAACCATCAAAGCAACATAATAAAAAGTATAAATTATCATAGAGTATAATAGAAAAATATCTCTTATTAATTTATGTAAAAGCCAACCAAGTTAGGGACTTCCATGTACCACCTGACCATATATTGAGTTGAACCAAATATTTCTTTCAGCCAATCACCCTCATGTCATATTCTAAGCATGAATGTAGAATCTCATGGGATAACCCTAGACATAAACAACCAAGGGAATATAGATATTAAACCAACTCCACACTCAAGCTACCGCGACCTTGCCAAAACTAGTGAAGAGATAGAAAAACCAAAACAAGCTTGGATGCCTCAAAATTACTTCACCATAACCGGAGGGATTTTCCTGTCTCCACCCACCTATCGATGGCGTCATGGAGAAAACCATCTCCACCCCAAACCCTTGGGAATTTTCCTAATACCACCTCACCCAGTTCCAAAATTTTTCGACAAACCAAATCTCAACCAATAAATGAATCCCATTACACCATGGCTATCTAGGAAATGACAAGGCAAGGTTGAAACCACTGTCAAACTGGAAAAATCCCATACCAATGATGTCAAATCAACAAAATAAACAAATGCATGTACCATGCATACATTCAAACCTCCATTAGGAAATTACACATGCAACCTATTACCATGCAAAATCCTCATGCTGAAGGTATTGATCCAAGCTTCTCCTTACTTTCATTGCTTTCCTTGGTTTTCCTTTTCCTCCCTTTGCTTGCATGCTTGCTCTCTCTCTCTCTCTCTCTCTCTCTCTCTCTCTCTCTCTCTCTCTGTATTTTTCACTAATTCCAAAAAAAATTGAAAAAAAGGTTGTAAACTGATTATCATAGGCCTTTTTATCATTGAGGCCTCTATTTTCTTCATTTTCTTTCATTTTTCCTCTAATTTCCCTCTCATGATTTTTTTTGTCTCTTCACCATCATTTTCTCATATTTTCCTTTGTTTCATAAATAAAATTCCAATTAATTCCTCTTTTCCTTGCGAATTCCTTTGCCAATTTACTTATCCATAAATAAAACAAAAGGGATGCCCGTTATAGTCCTTTTCCCAAATTTTAGCTTGGAATACGTGTCCCATGACCTTGGTCTTATTCTTTTTTCCTCTATTATCCTTTATTACATGAACTTTTAACCTGAGGTTGTTACACTCTCCCTCTAAAAGAATATTGTGCTCGATTCTTCTCTTTTTGTGGAAGGCATACAACTTGTTTAAGAGACTGCGCATCTATCATATTCTTCCCAAAATCGTGAGTTCCTTTCAACAAAATTGTCCATAAGAGAATAAATCTTTGACAGGTTTTGACTAGCTTCTAATTACTCAAGATATTGGGAATAAGTGGGATACAATTCCTTCACAAAAGTTTTGAGAGGAGCATCCATTTTAACACCAATGGCTCTTATTTCATAGGCTAAGGAAACGGAATCATAATCCTTTAATTCTAAATTAAATTGTTTGATCATCAATTGAACAACTTCTAGCTCATAATGTGAGTCATATAATTCTTTTGGCATCTTTAAAGCACCAAAAGCATTTGAAAAAGGCGTAATATAATGACTGACCTCTGCATTGAATGTTGTTGCAATGAAGGAATAGGCATTGTTGTTCTTGTTCTCCCATATGGAAAACTCTTTGTCAGAAGTGGGCTTTTGAGGAGGATTGCCTCCTTCTCCTTCACAAACTCCTTTCCACAACTCATTGAAACTCGAACTCTGCTTTATCTTCCTAGACCACTCATGGTAGTTATCTTTTCCATTGAGAACTACTCCCACTATGTAGATGAGTGAATGCATCATATAATATGATCTGAGCCCAAAATAATTACAATAGTTGAAAAAAAATTGATGTGGCTTTACAACTAATTGATTAGTGTACAATTATGTCTTCAAAACAATTATCAAATAAAGATGCAAGCTCTTTATATTCATCGACATACCAACATACCTCCTTCATTAAAAAAAATATCTCAACAAACATATGGAGAGAACCACAAAATTTTATATGCCACATTCACTTTCATACCATTCCATATAATACACTATCACTCTGTTAAAATCATATGAATGACCCAAGGCACTTTGTAAATTTGAATAACCATATACATTTTCCAAACTATTCAACGCCCAATGTTATTATTCAACGCACCACCAAGGAACTCGCAACATGATTCACGGCCATTAAAATGATATTCATGCACATACCAGTTGCAATATGGTTATTAATTGAGTTTGGATTTCATACTACGACTTTCAAATAATGCTTAACACATAAATATCTCCACAACATATAAACATCGGGATTCATCACGGTCCATTCAACCATCGAAATTTATGGAGGGCACTAAGCACAGTCACACATTTTTCAGAAGGGAGTTATAGGATATGACCAATACAAATAACACTATAGAACACACACCATAACAAACAACGCACCAAATTTATACCAGTTCAACGGTCATAAGATATTCAATGCAACCCTCAGACTAAATTTAGGTTTAACGCACTATACAATCACAGTATGCTATAACGTCTTTCTAATAATTAACGCACTCGATGCAAAGGAGAAGATTCATAGCAGAGATAATTCAACAAAGAATGCTTTTTCCAAAATAAAAATAAAAAGATTACGAACATGCAGAGATTAGATAGAGATTGGCAGAGAAGGAAGACTAAAAAAACAGTTACAAGGCAGAAAGGGAAGCCAAAAAAATGAGGATTTGGATCTGATGTCATGTCTTTGGAGCTGATACCATGCCACTCTACATGAGTAATTCTGTGAATGAATTTATTTTTGCATTAAGATAAAACATAGATATATACAAAGATATTAAGATATAACATAAATATATACAAAGAGAAATTATTACGTTTCATATTGCAATGTGTCTTCATTTTTCAATATCTTTTATTTACAATATTTACATAAATTTACCAATCCCGTAGAATTAAATGTCAACACTAGCTATGATCCATTTTCCTACACATTTGCGGAAAACGCTTTCGGTTTAGGTCATAGAGTAAGCAAATATATGACATCGAAGTAAAGGTTGTCCTATTTTTTTATTCGTTTATTGGGAAATCGAGACCCAAAGGTTGTTGTTTACTCAGAATTCATTGCCGTAGTTGTAGCCTCGCAGGAATAGTAGTATTCATTTGTGCTCGCCTTCTTCACTAAAACATGTGTTGAAGTTTTATCATCATCGGGTGACTTATGATGAATTGTTGAAGTCACCTGATATTGTTGTCGACTTTCTTGTTCCACAGCGACACTGATCTAGACCCAAAAGTGAAGGCTTATGCCTTGATTTAGTTCATGGAGTCGGTGGGTATTTTTGGCAGAGGTCCAACTCCAGGTAGTGATCGATCTACGAGGTACAAAATATTTTAATTGTGTTATGAATTGTTGGCATACTGGCGTTCGTGAAAATACATTCTATTTATTTCACCATTTGTTTCTTTTGTTGGTGTTGGAATGGTTTCATGGAGTATTATGCTACGACAAAGGCTTTGTATTGTTGGTTTCTACAATTAATTATTTTAATTTGTAATCTTATGATTCAATCTTTGGATCATTAGATACTTTGCTAAAGGCATTTGTGGAAGTGTGGGAGGGCCGAGAATGTCGATTCCTCCCCATCACCTCTTAATTTTTAATTTTTATTGCAATTTTATGTAGATCACTATATATTTCAAAAATTAAAATTAAAAACAGTTAAAGTAACTTTGTGATATTCTTTCAAGATAGCTAAATTTTATGATATAATGTGGTCCATATAAATTTGAGACAGAGTGAACTTGTGTGAAGTGTTATATCAAAGTTATATTAGGTTAAGCATTGCTTTTTTGCATAATTTTAATCAATTAATTAGTAATAGATGCAGGGATTATGTTGTATTGAAACTATTAATATTATTATAAAGCATAATCATTAATCTATGAGAAAATAAGATTGTTGAGAGTTTTAGAAATTATTCTTTTTCATTTTTTATTGGAAGATGGCCCATTTGTCAACATAATTTTCATCTTCAAAATTTAACCATGAAGAATGTGCCACCATGTATACTAGTAAAAAATACATGAAATTTTCATAAATAAAAAATGTTTTGTTAATATATTATATCGAACTATTGTAGCTATATAACTTAAATGGTTGGTGAATTTTGATAAACACTAATTCATAATAAATATTAGAAAGACTTACTTCATAATATGTCTCACAACACTTACGTTATGGAGATTTTTAATTTATAAATAGGCTTTGTTTCAATACAATGAGATAATATCATGGAATATTAATACCACATGTTCAAAAATTCATAACTAACTTCATATTATAATTTTTTAATTATTTAATTTAATTAAAAAAACATCGCTACATGGGAACTCAACGCTTGGTTTTTGTATATTACTATGAATTTTCTAAAATATTATGTGGAGTTAAATACCTACCATCTAACTAATACTTATTGATAATTAAATTACAATTCAACAACAATGACAAACGTGTAGCATATCATAATTCAAATAAAACATAATAGCGATTTATTTTTGAAATGTCTTTAGAAATTTTATATAACTAGTACCTTGAACGAAGTCGAATGGTGTTCTCACCTTTATTGTGCCCGTTGACAAAACGTTCAAAATATCGTGAAAATTTCTAATGGCAAACGATAATAGTCAAAATAATTCAAGATATAGCTTATGAAATATGTATTTTTTTTTTACGAGAATATTCCCAGCCATTTCTAAGATTATTTCTTTATTTATTCGCATGGTTGAAGACCAGTTATTTTATGTGTTTTTAGCTTACTTATGTGTGTAAATGCACTTATTGGGGTTACCCAAGAGTATAAGTGGGCAAAGGATATTTGTATAGGTTCGAATAACCTCTCCTCCCGTTTGTATAATTGAAAATGTAATTTCCAGGTGGTTAGAAATTAATTTTTTAGAATTCTTGAGTTATTTAATAAATTAAATTTTTTAATATAGTTAAGAGTATGTGTTTCTTTCAAAGAGGTTATAGGTTCAAAACCAGACGGGGGTAGAGTATGTATGCCTTCGTCAAATCCTTGTGTGGAGGTGGGTCTCTTGTCCCGCAAACAAGGGGGCCTCATACACCAATTTAGTGTCTGGCTTGTTAGTGACCTTAAAATTGGATAATAATAATATTAACCAATATATTGAAGTAACTCTAAAAATGATAATAGTGCAACTAGACACTATATAGCTATTATAACGAAATAAAAATTGAAATACTTACTTGAAAGGACCAAGAGTTGGTTAAAAATTGGTTGGAAATGCAAATCTAGTTTACCAAAGTGCTCCACACCTATAAGCCGACAACATTCAGCTAGATATGAGTTTTAAATGTGTAGTATAAAATCTTGTATCTAAAATGGAGTTTGTGATACGATGATTATCCCCAAAATGACTTGTTGTAAAGTAATCGAATAATAAAATACAACAAGCTTGACCTACTCTAAATGCAAAAATTTAAAGGGATTTTGAAAGCTTTAAATATTTTTGGTTGTTGGAATATGTTATGAAACTAGCTCCAAAAATAGAAGAAAAGAGAGATCAACGCCTTAGAAATCATACACTTCAAGGGGGAAGCCTCTAATACATTACATAAATGAATAATTCTTGGATGATACAAATGACCAAAACCTCCTTCTATATATAGGAGTCCATGGGTCCACAATATAATCCTAGCTGACCGAACAATAACAATGTAAGGGCACAATAATAACAATATTAAGGTTACAGGGGCACAACAATAACAATAAGGGGGCTACACTAATAACAATAAGGGACTAAACTAGTAATATAGGGACCTAACATGCCCCTCTCCTTCAAAAAAGTGTTTTCTTCAATGCTTGAGTAGCTCTCGGTGCTTCTGTATAATATTTTCATCCTCTCATGTAGAATCTTTAGTGGGTAAGTTCTTCCACTTGATGAGATACTTTGAAATTGATCATTTTCGTAGCTGTCGAGTTCTTGTTTCCATCACCGCTTCAGGTTCCAATATGATTTTTCCTTCCTCATCAAGTTCTAGCAATATTGTTTGAACTGGAAGATTTTCACCTATAACCTTATTTAAGCATGAAACATGGAAAATTGGATGCACTCGCGAAGAAGCAGGAAGCTCTAATTTGTATGCCATAGTACCAATATTTTGCAACACCTTGTAAGGACAATAGTACTTTGGTGATAATTTATTATTCTTCTTAGCTTGCTTGAGGGACATTTGTTTGTATGGTTGTAGCCGTAAAAATACCCAGTCTCCTACATCAAAACTTCTCTCACTTCGATGTTGATATGCCTATTGTTTCATTCGATTTTGTGCCAAATTTAGGTTATCCTTTAAGAGTTGGAGAAATTCTTGTTGATGCTCGATGTGATCTTCCACTGCTTGAACCTTAAGATTTTCTCTTAAATATGATGTGATGGACGGTGGATGATATCCATAAAGTGCTATAAATGGGGTCACTTTTGCTGCAGTATGGAAGGAAGTGTTATACCACCATTCAGTGAGAGGTAACCACTTGACCCATTGTGTTTGTTTATCAGATACAAAACAACGAAGATATCATTCCAAACATTTATTCAGTATCTCAGTTTGATCATCAGATTGAGGATGATAAGATGAGATATGAGCTAATTGAGTACCTAAACAAGAAAATAACTTTGTCCAAAAATTTCCAGTAAAAATGGAATCTCTATCACTCACAATAACCTTTGGGTTTCAAGGCAGCTTTTGAATTGTGTCCATAAATGTAGTAGTAATTGTACTTCTTTAAATGGATGAGATAATGCACAAAAGTGTGCATACTTGGTAATTCTATCAAATACCACCATGATGACACTCTTTCCTTCGGACTTAGGTAAACCTGTCATAAAATCCATTGAAATATCCTCCCAACATTGACCTGGAATGGATAAAGGTTGTAGAAGACCTTGGGTCTTAATTGTCTCAACTTTATTTTGCTGACAAACCAAACATTCCGCCACAAAATTTTGAATATCAGATTTAAGGCCATCCAAAAAAAAAGATTTCTTCACCCCGTGGTAAGTTTTTAAAAATCCTGAGTGTCCTCCTAAAGGAGAAGTGTGCAATTCCAAAAGAATCTTTTGTTCTAGTTGGGAATTCTTACAAAGTTATAAGTAATATTTGTACCATAAGGAATCATTTTTCCAACTAAATGTATCAGATGTACTAGGATGTTGCTGCAACTTTTGAATGAGTGTCCACACTTCTTGGTCCTTCTTCCACTCATCCCTTGCTTCGGTTATCGAATCTGGTTGGATAATAGAAATGACACAAAGCAATGTTTCCACCTCTTCATTCTTTCTTGAGAGTGCATCTGCAACAACATTTAGCTTCCCTTTTTTGTAGATTATTTCAATTTCATAACCCAACATGTTTGTGACCCATTTTTGTTGCTCTTCTTAATATAGTCTTTGTTCCAAAAAGTGTTTAAGGCTATCATGATCAGATTTTACCTTGAATTGTCTTCCCATTAGGTAAGCTCACCATTTCTTTAGTCCATGTAGTATTGATAACATTTCCTTGTCATAAATAGCTTTCTGTAAATAATTTCCTTTGATTGGACTACTTTCAAAAGAAATGAGTCTTCCTTCTTGCATTAAAACAACACCAATTCCATTTCCCAAGGCATCACATTCCACAATAAAGGTTTTTGTGAAGTCTTGCGTAGCTAAGACCGGTGCTAGGCACATTGCCTCTTTAAGATGTTCAAAGGCCTTAGTTGCTTCAGGAGTCCATGAAAATGCACCTTTATTCAAAAATGTTGTTAGAGGTGCTGCTATTCTCCCATAATTCTTAACAAACTTGTGATAATACCCTGTTAACCCGAGAAATCCTCACAACTTCTTTATGGTTGTGGGGACTTTCCATTCCTTAATGACTTTAATTTTGTTAGGGTCTACCTTAACACTCTCGTGAGATACAATATGACTAAGATATTCCACCTCTTTTACTCCAAAGAAACATTTGGATTTTTTTGCATATAATTGTTTCTCCTGCAATAGTTTGAGCACCCTGTCAACATGTTGAATGTGATCCTTCCAAGACTTGATGTAGATTATTATATCATCAAAAAATACTAGAACAAATTTTCTAAGGAAGGGTTTGAAAATGGAATTCATCAACCCTTGAAATGTAGAAGGTGCATTGGTAAGGACAAAACGCATGACCAAAAAATCATAATAGCTCTCATGAGTTCGAAATGTTGTTTTCGGAATATCTTCAGCCTTCATTCAAATTCGATGATATCTTGAATGAATATCTAACATGTTAAAATAAATTGCTCCATGTAATTCATCCAATAATTCATCAATCACAGGAATGGGAAATTCATCTTTAATGGTGAGCTTATTTAGTTCCCTATAATCCGAACACATGCACCATGATCCATCCTTCTTGTGCACTAATACTACTGGAGCAGAGAAAGAAATTTGACTAGGTTGAATTATACCAGCCTCTACCATTTCTGCAATCATACGTTCAATTTCGCTCTTTTGGACATAAGGATATCTATAAGACCTGATGTTTGGAGGAACACTTCCTGGAATCAAATGAATAGCATGATCATGATCACGAATAGGTGGTAGTCCTTTGGGAGTTTCAAACACCTTGTAATGATTTTCCAAGGATTTTTGGAGATCTAAAGAAATAGATAATTTTGATGTTGGAACTTCTAGTGAGCATAATTGTGCAATTACGCCTCATTGTACTCTCTTCAGAAGATTTTTCATGACATTAGAGCTTATTATCTTTCCCGACTTCCCTGTGATACCCCATAATTTGACTTCCTTCCCTTCTAAAAAAAAAATCAATAAAAGTTCTTGAAAATTAAAAGCTACCATCCCCAAAGATGGTAACCATTGTACTCCTAGTACAACATCAACACTTCCCATAGGAATGGAAAGCATTGGACTATTCAATACATATTCCCCCATGGTTAGCTTGATATTATGGCATTTTCCAGAGCAATTTATAGTTTCTCCATTTGCAATCATCACTTGACATTTTGGTGCTGGGTATAGGAAACAATTCAATTCCTTGGATACCTTACAATGAATAAAATTATGGTTACTATCTGAATCAATAAACATTATTACCTTTTTCTTCTTGATATGTCCTTCTATCTTGAGAGTTTGAGAAGTGGTAATTCCTGCCAATGCATTACATGATATGTTCAGACTCATTTCTTCCTCTTCTAGGGTTGGTTCCTGGTGTATATCCTCTTCTTTTGAAGATTATTGTTCATTTTATTCTTCCTCACAATATATGTAAAATAATTTCTTCTCAGCACACTTATGACCTTTAGTGTATTTTCTATCACAACTGTATCAAAGCCCTTTTTCTCTTTTTTATTCCAATTATTGTGGTGTCAACCTTGTAGGTTGTGGAATTCTAGGAGTAGAAACACTTCCATCTTTATATATGTGAATGGTAGGCTTCATTGTCACCATAATTTAACATTCAATTTTTCTTTCCAACCTGAATGCCTTTTCCAATGAATCAGGTTCCCAAACGCGAACTTCGTGTTGGATGTTATCCTTTAAAGTCCCTATGAAGACATAAATCCTGTGTTCCTCTGGAATATCAGTTACTCTTATATTAAGTTTTTGGAAGTCCTCAATGTGCTACACCACTGAACCCTTTTGTTTGAGATTTATCAATTGGCTAAAGAAGGTGTTTCTTTTTGTATCCTCGTAATGTGCTATCGTTTCCTCCGTAAAATTGACCAAGTGGCAATTTTTTTACGGGAGAAAATCCATTGATACCATACAATTGTATTTTTTTCTAAATGTAAAGTTGTAATGCGTACCTTTTGTGTGTTTTGCACATTATTGAGATCAAAATATTTCTCCATCTATAGTATCCATGTTACGGGATCATTTCCATCAAACTTCCTCATATCCATCTTTGGAATATGGTGGTTCTTCCATCCAACATTAGGGTTTATGAAATCACGATTAAAATTTATTTTTTTCTCATCATGGGTTTCCTCTATTATATTTTCACCATTAGGAAACATTTCTTGTATCAACTTTGCCAAACCTTCGATGTCTACTTTTAGATCATTCTTCATGTTTTCCATGTTGTCTTTCATTTTTTCATCAATCTTAGCTTTCATGTCATCCATCTTAGCTTCCATGCCCACTTCCAGGTCATCCATCTTAGCTTCCAAACCATTCATCTTAGCTTCCACACCTTTCTTCAAAACTTCCATTTCATTTTTTTTTTCTCTTTGCGATAGCGAAATTTGGTGCACTTGCTCTTGTAATTTTGATATCTCATGTTGTGTTTCTTCTTCTTCATGAGTCATATTAGAGCCTTCTGAAGGCTTAATGGGTGTTGAATTCTTTTTAGGGGGAATTTTAGAACCCAATACTGATATCTATTCTTCAATATGCCCTTGGAATAAATTCAAACTAATTTTTTTCAAACGAGACTTATGTAATTCGAAAAAAATACACACCTTTATCTTTCTTTTGAGGAGCTTGATAATGAAACTAAATTATCTCTGTGATTTAAAATCTTCAATATCTGAAATTTGGCCCTAAAGTAGCCCTCTCAATCTTCTTTCTAATGCCACAGGTTTGACCTAATTTGGATTCTTCTAGAAAAATTTATGTCCAATCGCCTATGATGACCTAATTATGAACTAGTTCAGTAGAGAAAACTTGTACGACTTACCACGTGTCCCTGTTTCCTCCTTCGGCTCTAAAATCAATATACCAAAAACTGTATTTTGTGTACTTGCAACCACTTTTTACAAAATCACAATCCGACGCTGAGAGAGAGAGTTATGATGTTTTTCCCATGGTCACCTCTTTGAGATGAACTTTGGGAGCCTCAAAAAATCCTAACTTGCACAGATCACATCTCCAAACATATTGTGAAAAAAGATATGAAATTTTTACAGGAGATTCCTCAAGATTTCGGCTTGGCACTGTAAACATTTCAGCTTCTGAACCTTTGTAGAAAAAAAAATTATTGCGCAAATGCCACGATGACCTGTTTGGATGAGTGAAACCCTTAAATCCAAAGCTCTGATGCCAAATGTTATGAAACCAGCTCCAAAAATAGAAGAAAAGAGAGATCAAAGCCTTAAAAATAAGCCACTTAGAGGGGGAAACCTCCAATACATTACATAAATGAATAATTATTGGATGATACAAATGGCCGAAACCTCCTATATATAGGAGTCCATGGGCCCACAATATAATCCTAGCCGACATAACAATAACAATGTAAGGGCACAATAATAACAATATTGGGGTTACACGGGTACAAAAATAACAATAAGGGGGCTACTGTAATACCAATAAGGGACTAAACTAGTAATATAGGGACCTAACAAAATAATCCTTGTGCAAAGGGAGACTTATCTTAGATCCGAAGTGTAAATTCAACTCCCATATTATTATGTGATGCACCTTGAAAACGTTCAATATCTCGTTAGGGTCAACCCCCTCTTAGAGGCTCTCTTACCTATATTCTAAATGTTCGGAAAAATATAAAATCTCTACAACAACAAATCTTCTTCCTAGAACTATTTGACACATTAAGATGAACCTTACCTACAGCATAGGAAATAAGCGTAAATCCTAGTCATTAGGGGAATTGTGAGGTCTAAAATGGGCCTCCTAAGAAAAATGTACAAAAAAAATAAACTTTATAAGAACCAATAGGATTCAAGATGATGATGTCATCCATGGGGGGTGATTCACCATTTTTTAAGTAAAAGAGTAAAAAGATTAAAAATAATAAAATAATAAAACTATTTTTTCAACTCGTATTTTCAACTTATCTCCCAAAGTTTTTACTCAAATTTCGAGTGGGAGTACTTGTTGGATACAAAATTTAATTATGCATCGAAGGAGTACCCATGTTGCATACTTTTGATGGACCCTGCTACACAAAAAATGACAAATACATAAAAAAAAATCTTGATTACAATAATGTTTTCCATGTATTTCTCATTTTTCATGTAGCAAGACCCATCAAAAGTGTGCAACATTGGTACTCCTTGTATGAGGAATTAAATTTTTCATCCAACAAGTAGTCCTGCTCAAAATTTGAGTAAAAACTTTGGGAGATAAGTTGAAAATATGAGTTGAAAAAGTAGTTTTTTCTTTTTTCCCTCTAAAATTTGATGATGTAATCAAATATTATTTTATTATTTCCACTATTCTTTTATAATTTCCATAGGTGGCCCATTTTAGACCTAAAAATTCCCCTAAAGTGTGTGCCGCCATGTAACTAGATAGCTCTTCGATGCTGGAGGATATCAGTTTTAGGATAATATTTACTAATGATGCAAAATAGAAAATTAATTATAAACCCTAATAACAATAACAATAAAAAGAGAAGAACACCAACAAAAGCCACTCCATAATGTAGAACAAAGCTTGGAATAAGATGAGCTCTTTTTATTAGACAGCACTAACTTCTAATCTCTTGAACCAAAAAACCACTTTATGATGAGAGAGCTATCCCGATATAAAAAACATTGTACCATCTAATCAAAGGATATTTGGACACTCATTATTATAATTCTAGTCTTCCACATTCCTAGACTTAGAATTTTTTAATTCATAAAAATATTACAATAAAATTCATTTAATCTTTCATGGGGGTCGACTTAGGTAATTTCCTAGGGAAATTAACAACTGTGACTTTGAAATTCGCTCATTGTAGTCCCCTATAAAAATAGTAGGTTTTCCTTCCCAATGTCCAATTAACAACATCCTCCAATAGTTCGACTTGCACATTTTTTGATGTCATTTGTCCCTTGCAATTAAACTTGGATATTTTTTGGCATTTAATTCTATTTAAAAAGTATTTTTCCAATGAAAAGTTTTCAATCAAATTCCAACATCCCTATTGACTTGACTTTCTACAATGGCTTGTTTTGACTTTTTTGGCAAATAGTAATGCAATTAAATCTTGTTTTTATAGCTTAGTTGTTGCCTCCTCTTCCTAAGCATTATACACTATTTTTATCATCATTCCACATAATATCACCTCAAAAAATTTCTCACTGAAATAAAAGTTCAATTTTTTACCATATCATCTCGGTCGAATCCTTGAAATATGGTCAAAATTGAGGATTTCCAAACCCACAAAAGATAATTTTTTTACAAAATTTAGGTTTTGTTCCTATAGCTAAATAGATAGCTTTGAACACAATGGATGTCCAAAACTATGGAACTCCCTAAGAGATATTCTCATAAAATCCATGTGCACCTTGTTGACTAGTGTTGATCAACCATAACTCCTCAACCTATGCTCGGATATGAAAATTTATATATGGCATGTATTTTTTTCTTTGAGCTCTTCCATATAAGAATTAGTTGACTTTTTTACCACTGGGACCACTTTGCATTGGGAACCATGAAATACCTCATAAAATGTGAAAATTTTTCAAGAGACTGCTATGCTTTGAGAGTTGTACTGATGAATACTGCATCAAATCCAAGGTCACGTATAGAATCGATAGACAAGAAACTATGTGGAATGACATAGGTCCACCTTGACGCAAGCTTGACTAGTCCATACATCTATGTAAATATTGGACAACTAGCTCCAAACTCCATGTTGTGATGCTTAGATGAAGATGCCAATATTTTTATTTGATTTCTCTTTCGGAGAGGTGCAAGATCGATCTAAAGATTATCTTGATCCGATGAGAAGAACATTTATTTTGAATTTATTCAAAATATGTGCAGGTCGGCCTAGAATGAAATGTAGGCTTGAAACGCCAACAGTTGTGTCACACACCATCATTGATGGCTATAAATAGGTCAGCGTTGGAGGTCATTTTCACTCATCCATTACATCTCATTCTCTCTCCTCATCTGATTGTTTCGATCATCTATTGGAGTCTCTTCTTCTCTCATGTGGGAAAATGCAGCAAGAAAATTTATGTTTTTCGACCTAAGGTTTTTCAACGCAGAGTTGGCGAGTGTTGACTTTGGTCAAGGCTTGGTCAAACTGACCCAAATCTGTCCCAGGATTTTGATTTCTGCAGTCAACATTTATTGGCATAGAAATCGAGGCTGGATTTTGAATTTGACCAGACTACGTTAACTTTTTGTTGTTGCTTTTTTGCGTTGACCATTGACTATGATAGCGTTGACTTTCATTGACTTTGGGTTGACTGATCTTGTTGTCCGAGAGGGTTGTATGACACTTCTAGTTGGTTGACCATATTGAGACTTTTCTGGTTGAAGTATCCTCTTAACCGTCGTAATGCACCAACACACTTACATATTTTTGGCTTGTCTTCTGTCGATCTACTGGTAAGTTCTATCAGCATTTTACTTTCTTGTTTATGTGAAGACAAAGCCCAAGTTTGTAGCAATCACCAAAGAAAATCATAGGTACCTCAAACTACAATGGCTTTAAAGCTGACGAAAAATTGACTCGGAAGGAAGACTTCCATGCCTAGAAGATGACTTTGGATCTTATGTTGGAAGACCAAGATGTCATGGACTATGCATAGGGTAAAATCCAAGAGCCTCCATCCACTGCACCTGCTGCCACCAAGTGAAGGTATAAGAAGGGGGAAATAAAATCAAAGCTGATGATTAGGAACTCAATTCATAAGAGTCTGGTTTCCTACATATCTGAGATGGGCACATCCAAGGAGATATATGATAAGTTGGTCAACATGTTCAAGGCCAACAATACAAATCAAGTCATATTCTTTAAGAATCAACTAAAGAATTTGAAGAATGGTAGGCATTAATCTGTTCAATCATATTTTTTTATGCTGACCGAAATCACGAATAATATTCTGGCTATTGGGGAGACAATATTTGATCGAGAGATGGTTCTCATCGCACTTGTAGGTCTCTCATATGAATGACATGTATTCAATATTACCATTCTCAATAATAATGTGATACCTGATTTTAATGAAGTACTATTGAGATGCATACAATAAGAGACAAGGATGAAGGAATATGAAAATGAAGGAAATGTTGCCTTCACTACTCGTGCTAAGAAGAAGAACTTTGGTGGTCCAAGGAACAAAGGAAGAGCAGGGGCCCAAGGGAAGAAAGGTAAATGTTACACATGTCACAAGACCGGCCACTATGCTAGATAATTTCCTTTCAAGAAGGATTCTCTTGATGATGATGACAACAAAAACAACCGGAGGAATGGAAATCAAAGGAACAATAGGTTAAAAGGAAAGAGGAGGACTACCTCTAGCGGAATTGGGAAACCTTTCAAAAGGTCGATAAATTCAAGGTATGAGGAATCAAATGTTTTTGATGATAAAATAAATGAACTCATTCTTGTATCTGCCCTCTCTGTTGCATCTCCAAATAATACTATGGATGTCTGGTTGATAGATAGTGGGGCCTCAAGGCACATCACTGGGTTCAAGGAAGCACTTTTTGATATGGTTGAGAAGGACAATAATCTGAAAATTATCCTTGGAGATAATGCCACATATCCCATGAAAGGGACAGGAACTGTGACCCTCCACTTGTCTCAAGGTCAAGTCCTCCACCTGCAAGGTGTAATATATGTACCTAATTTGAAGAAGAACCTTGTGTCTATTTTGGCCATGAAAGACAAAGGTTTCAATGTGGAATTCATTGATGGGAAGGTGTGAATTTGGAAGAAGAGTTTCAAGGAAGATATCTCGATTAGGTTTAGAGTTGATACACTCTACGAGGTTGGATGAAGTCCACTGGGAGCAATGACATGTGATACTATCCGACAGACTGAACTATGGCATTGGAGGTTTGGACACCTTCACTACAAATCCCTTCACAAAGTAAGGAAGGTGGTGGCAGGGATGCCTGAATTCACGAATGATCATGAAGGTGTATGTCAAGATTGTGCCGAAGGAAAGCATAGAAGGGGACCTTTCCCTTCAAGCATCACAAAGACATATGATGTCTTGAAATTGATACATTCTGATCTGTTTGGTATGCTACTCATGACATCCTTGGGAGGATTTTCTTATTATATGACGTTCATAGATGACTTATCTCATAAAACCTAGATATACTTCTTTAAGAAGAAGGATTAGGCCTTCACGTGGTTTCATACCTTTAAAGCCTTAGTCAAAAATTAAACAGGGAAGAAGATCAAGATATTGAGGACCGATAATGGCACTGAATATGAGACGAACATGTTCAAGAACTTTTGCAGAGATGCTGGCATCAAGAAGGATACCACAATTGTCTATACTCCTGAGCAAAATGGTGTTGATGAAAGAAATAATAGGACCGTTGTGGAAGTTTCTCATTCCATGCTATGTGACCAAGGTATTCTGAAGTTTCTGTGGGGAGGATTTGCGAACACTACTATGTACATACAAAATCGATGCCCACATTCCACTCTGGACTCCAAAACTCCTGAAGAGGTTTTTTCTAGTAAGAAACCCAACGTCTTATATTTTAGAGCTTTTGGATGTCCAATTTATTTTCATGTATTGAAGGAGAAGAGGAGCAAGCTAGATTCTTCTGGAAAGAAAGGAATGTTTGTGGGCTATAGTGAAACTTCAAAGGCCTATAGAGTCTATGTTCCTGGTCAAAAGGAAGTGGAGATATGCCATGATGTTACCTTTTACGAAGATTCTTGCCTATGGAAAGTAATCAGTCTTCCGAGATCTAAGGAAGATCATGAATCAAGGCCTGGAAATAAAGAAGAACTGAAGGATGAGATGATGCCTGATGTTGAAGGACCAATGGACCCTATTGATCCACCTCCCTCAATGAGGTTCAAAGACCATCATGGCTCAGGGACACTCTCAAGGATGTCGAGAATCATATGGCCCCAAGGGGTACATTATGTGAAAGCAAGAAGCCAAATAGATACCAAGGGTATCTAGTAGCCATCAGTACAATCGTACAATCTAAGCCTGGATATTTTGAGGAATCCATAAAGCATCAAGTCTGGAACGATGCTATGCAAGAAGAATATGAGTCCATTATGAATAACGATTTCTAGGATGTGGGTCCGAGACCGGAGGACAAAGAAGTTGTCACCTCAAAATGGCTCTATAAGATCAAGCATGGATCTGATGGTAGTGCTGAAAATTTTAAGGCAAGATTCGTTACCCATGGCTTCTCTCAAAAGGAAGGCATAGACTATTATGACATATTTTCACCTGTGGCCCTATATACCACCATCCCTTCTACCATAGCCCTTGCTGCTACGCAAGGATGGAATCTTCATCAGATGGATGTGAAGACGACATTTTTGTATGGCGCGATAAAGGAAGAGGTGTATGTGGAGAACCCTCTAGGGTTCAGAGTCCATGATCGAGACACCCATGTTTGCAGGTTGAAGAAAGCCCCCTATGGGTTGAAGCAAGCACCTAAAGCTTGGTATGAGAGGATAGATAGCTAACTGATGAAGCTGGGCTTCACTCGTAGTAATTTTGATCCAAACCTTTACTTCAAGGTTGATAGAGAAAAGCCTCTCAATCTGGTGTTGTATGTGGATGACCTCTTTCTGATAGATGTTGACCCTCTCATTCATTAGTGTAAGAGGGAGCTCGTTGCTGAGTTCGAGATGAAGGACCTAGGACTGATGCATTACTTCCTAGGCCTGGAGGTCTAGCAAAGACCTCGTGAGATTTTCTTTTCTCAAGGAAAATATATTGTGAAGCTTCTGGAAAGATTAGTTATGGTGGACTGTAAGTCCATCTCAACACCAATGAAGCTCAACTTTAAGAAGTTAAGTGGCAGCGCTATTGAGCCCGTGCTAGCAAATCCTACTGAGTATTGTCAACTCGTAGGGGCCCTGATGTTCTTAGTGAACACCCATTCGGACGTATGTTTTGCACTGATCACTTTGTGTCAATGTATGGTTGAATCTCATCACATTCACTGGGTTGGTGCCAAGAATCTATTGAGATATCTTCGGGGCAAGATAAACCATGGGTTGAGATATACTGCTGGGAGCATGACAGTTCATGGATATACTGATGCTAATTGGGTGGGTAGTGTGGTGGATCACAAGAGCACATTGGGATGATTCTTCACACTTGGATCTACTTCAATATCATGGATTATCATGAAGAAGAAGTCAGTGGCTTAGAGCACCGCAAAGGCTGAATATATTGCAACGAGTATGGCCTGTTGTGAAGAAGTTTGGTTGTGAAAGCTCTTTACTGAATTGTTCTAGGATGTGCTAGATACCACTATGATACTCTGTGATAAACAAAGTGGGATTTGGTTGTCTGAGAATCCTGTGTTCCACGATCGATCCAAGAATATTGATATCAGGTACCACTTTATTTGAGATATGGTACAGCGAGGCGTCGTAAGGCTCGATCATATAGGAATTGATGAGTAGGTCACGGATATTCTCACAAACCCCTTGGGGAAGGTCAAGTTCCTAACCTTCCATGA
This sequence comes from Pinus albicaulis, assembly GCA_034641835.2. Classification (NCBI taxonomy): domain Eukaryota; kingdom Viridiplantae; phylum Streptophyta; class Pinopsida; order Pinales; family Pinaceae; genus Pinus; species Pinus albicaulis. Next base: position 362,939,229 of record CM076572.1, on the reverse strand, counting down.
GAATATTGGAATCGTGGAACGACCCTATGTTGAGTGTCCTGTTGGACGATGAGCTCTTGGAGCTGTGGAGGGTGTTGGGGATAGCTTATCAGAGCTATAAGCACTCACGGGGCTAGGCTTTTTGAACCTTGTGGTGTTTCTGCCCCACCATTACGATGTTGAATTCGTTCACCTCTCATGATTTGTGCCCCATATACATCCTACCCATTGAGTCTCGGACTCATGGGAAGTACCTCTCGTTTGACCACTGAGGTGGGAGAAGCTAGAGACTAGTAGAAAAGACTAATGGACGCATCATGGATTGTTGTACTCTCTATGCCTAGGATGGCACAAGTCCAACCACTTGATTTGGGATCAAGTCTAGTGAGGTTTCGGACGTCCAACTAACATCGAGTCAAGTAAACCACCAGGAATGATGTCTTTGTGACTAACCCACTCTTTTTCTAAAATAAAGAAGTCATCAAAGTAGGTTACGACAGGATGACACACGATGTTTGGATGGCACAGGTGGATGGAGTTCTCCCTAGTTGAGAAGGAGTGCTAATTTTGGACAACTAGGTCCAAACTTTATGTTGTGATGCTCAGATGAATATTCCAATATTTTTATTGGATTCCTCTTTCGGAGAGGTGCAAGATCGATCTAAATATCATCTTGATCCGATGAGTAGAACATTTATTTTTAATTTATTCAAAATATGTGCAAGTCGGCGTGAAATGAAATGTAGGCTTGAAGACCCAGCAGTTGTGTCACACAACCTCATTGATGGATATAAATAGGTCAATGTTGGAGGTCATTTTCACTCATCCATCACATCACATTCTCTCTTCTCATCTGATTGTTTCGATCATCTATTGGAGTCTCTTCTTCTCTCACGTGGGAAACACAACAAGAAGACTTCTATTTTTCGACCTAGGGTATTTCAGCACATAATTCACCAATGTTGACATTGATCAATGCTTGGTAAAACTGACACAAATCTGTCCCAAAATTCTAATTTCTGCAGTCTGCATTTATTGGCACAGAGATCGAGGCTATATGTTGACTTTGACTAGGCTGCATTAACTTTTTGCTGCTAATTTTTTGTGCTGACCATTGACCTTGATAGCGTTTACTTTTGTTGACTTTGGGTTGATTGTTATTGTTGTCCGAGAGGGTTGTGTGACACTTCTAATTGGCTGGCCGTATTGAGACTTTGTTGGTTGAAGCATCCCGTTGACCGCCATAACGCACCAACACACTTATATATTTTTGGCTTGTATTTTGTCGATCTACTGGTATGTTCTACCAGCATTTTACCTTCTTGTTTATGTGATTGTTGGTTGATATTGGGGATAAAAAGTAAAGTAGCATCAAGCATAGAACATCTACAAAAATTTACAGTCTATGATCAATCCTACAAAGACAAGGCTCTCATAGAACCATGTGTCCTCCAGAAAAACCTCCCAAATTCCTCCAATTCGGTTACAAATGAGATTTCCAAGATGAAACTCCCAAGGTACGAGGCATGGTATGACCAATCGCAATGAATACAAACTCAAAAGGCAAGACACCGAGTCTCGAATACTGAATACATGGTCTCACATGGTTTTATACAAGTATTTGACTTGTGACCTTGGGCTTACAATGGTCACAAATAATGTGTTTGAAAACAATTATGTATTCTTCTAATGGAGGGGTAACAAATTGAACTATTATTGTGTTCATTCTAAGTATTAGTCTAAGAATTCCACTTATTAATTTTATAATAAGAATTGGATAAATTACCGTTCTCTCTCACTACTCTTGTTAAGTAACTTATTTTTTTTACTTTGAGTTACTGTGTGTGTGTGTGTGTGTGTGTGTGTGTGTAATTTATTTAAATCTTGTAAAGAAATATTTTAAAAAATATAACAATTATATATCCTCCTCCTAATAAATTATACAATACATATTTATATATAATTAATTAAATAATAATATTAAAAAAATATATCAATTATAATATACTTATTTAAAAATATTAAATTTATTCATATAATAAAAATAATTTTTTTTAATATACATACAAATTGAGTGGGCTTAATGGTTGAGAGCATGTGTTTTCTCCCTAATGGTTAAGAGCATTTGTTTCCTCCTAAGAAGTCACAAGTTCAAAAATAGAGGGGGTAGAGTATGTATGCCTTTGTAAACTTAGCAGTTAAATCGAAGGTGGATACCTTGTCCTACAAACGAGAGGGTATACAAAACATCAACAAATCATGCCATGAATATTAAAATGGTATCCATAAGTCCTGGCACAAATATTGAAATGGGAAAGTGATAAGTACGGTGGAAAAGACATTAACATTATAGTGTTGTATGGATTTCATTGAATAAAATTGATGTTTATAGAAAGTAAAGAAAATCATTTTTCAATAACAAAATATACTTTCCATTTTAGACATTAATCCAAATGTCTACTTTCAACCCCAAAGATTGTAGTTCCATAATCAATCATCTATCCATTTTTAAATAATTTTTAATCACCAAATAAACTGTGCATATATTTGTATATGTGTTGATTAGGCCTTCCTCTAGGCTTTATTTATGAATAATAAATCATATTCAATTTGCATAATTTGGATATGTGTATTTTTAAAATTAACAATAGATTCTGCATAATTCAAAGGGGAAAATATAATTTGTTTAGCATTTTTAGAAAAATTGGACGTCATTGAAGTTGAATAAGCAATGCCACTACTTAAGTAGATAGAATAAAAATATGATAAAATTCACAAAATTTATAGTTTATTTCTATTATATATTTTTTTGCTTCAAATATTAATCTAAAATTCTAATTTTAACCACAAAGGTAATATTAAATTTATAATCAATGATCTATCCGTATTTATAGTATTTAATAACCGAAGAAACACTATATAAATTTGTATATGTATGGATAATTCCTTCCTCTATGGAAGTTTCATTATGGAGATTATTCTCATTCAATTTCACATGTATGTTTTTTAGAATTTTTGTTTTTCCATCGTTCATATCATGGGATATTATCATGGTTTTTTATTTCTTAATTTTTGTAGTAAAAAATGTATTCTGGTTGGAATGAATAAATTTATAGATGTGTATAGTACTATGTGTAGGAGAAAATAGTTTAACATGATTCAAAATAGTAATGTTGTTGTCATGTAAATTTCCCTCACAAAATCAATATTTTCATATTCATCCATTAGGGTTTTAGGGATCATAGTCCTGATATCTTAACTCAACTTTCCATAATGATCCTAGTTATTAATAAGTTTTAATTTTTTTAGTTATTGCTAACATTTGCTAGTGTTTAAGCCTCTTGAAGTTTTAGATATGTAACTATAACAAGGTAATATTTTGTATGATAAGAAATCTATATGGATGGATTTGGCACAATGATCATTCGTAAACACAAATATTTTCTTTGCATCTATCATTCCAAGATTCATTCATGCAAGTTCCATAGCTTAAGGGATTTGTTGGAGCATGTCATTCGTAGTAATGGTGTTGACAAGTTTAAAACCATTACAGTTATATCATTTATAAATAATTTACAATTTCAACATGATCATAGATTTTATATTATAAGTATATACATATCTTAAAACACCAACAAATGTTTAATAGAATTAACCCAACATTCAATGATTATATTTTTAATGTGTGATAAAATGTTCAAAATTATGCCAAAATGACTATATGGCTAAAAATATAACAAAAATCAAACCAAACTAGATCTCTCACTCTCCATTCCTTCCACTTTCATATTTTTCTGGTCGTTTTGTGGTTTTAAAAGTTTCAATTAAATGTAATTTCTTCCTTTGCAGGTCGAGGTCGAGTTGGGGTGTCAACAATCGTTTGATTTGAAAAGAGGGCTTGCAAGTGACGTAAGATTAATTCCTTGATTTGACATATCGTTTTATATATTTTCATGTAGAGAATTCAAGGGAAAATGGTTTTTTTTTCTAGAGAAAAATACCCTTTTTTTGTAACTAAGAGGAATCAACAAATGGGTGAGTCTCATACTCGCATGACACAAGGTAGATTTTGGCCACTACCACTATAACTTTAGGGGCCTACAACCTATCCTACTCTTTGTAGACTGTGTATGACAACCATGGGATTGAAACTTCGATCTCTTATTTTTCATTATTTCACATCATTTTGATCTCCAATTGAGCTACCCCCCTTGGATTAGATAGAAACACCATTAAAAAGTGTCTTGACATATAATTTTTTAAAATTTGGATTAAAAAAATGTTTCAAACTTTTTACTAAGATATTTTTATGCATTAATATGAATCTTTATAGAAGGATTAGTTCCAACATTCTCTTCACTAAGAACCTATTACATATCTTGTGAGCCTATGCCTAGTCATCAAGTGCAATGAGTCCATATGTATTTATCCTAAAATAATAAATAAATATGTTTACAAAAAAATGGATTTCTAAAAGGCAAACTAGCAAACTAAGATTTCAACTTCAATATCATGTTATGAATACAATTCTAAAAATATTCTTATAAAAATTGTCAAGACCATAACTATATCCATTCCCTAAACATTACATCTATAACTATAAAAAAATATGTTCTTAATGTGTCCCTTCACAACATGTATCCGATAATTGATACAAACTATTATAAAAAGACATATTATATTTGAAAATCCCATGGGAAAATCACTCTCCAATGAAAAATCTCAACATACAACAATGTTCTTCAATATTTATAAATGAGATGAAGACCTTTAGTATTTACGAATTTCATATGTTAAGCTAATTTCCATGTAGTTCCCATAAACCTTGAATTGTAATGCCAATGACCCATGCAATAAATCACCATATAATTCAAAAAGTCTATAAATCGAATTTAGATATACCAAGAGATCCATAAACGCAATTTTGAATACAATGTAAATATTATAATTTACACAATACAAATGTATTGTGTTGTTAATGTTATATAACGCTATAAAAAATATTTGTACTTACAACATGTAATATTATATAATATTAAAAAAACATATTTATACTTTCAACATGCCAATTAATTAACCAAAATTGTGATGACCTTATGGATACACTTAGTCAAGGGTTGTTTCTCCATTGATTGAAATTTAAATTGAATAGAAAACAACAAATTCATAAAATTGAGGTGAACATGAAATGGATAATTGTAATTCATATTAAACGATAGTTTAAAATCTTAAATCTTCATTTTATTAAATAATATATACCTTAATATTATTGAATTTCATCCAATTTAGTATCTACCTTATCAAAATTATAATTTAATTTAAATACACAAAATTATTGAAAGAATTTTCTATAACTATATCTAAGACATTTAACCAAATTATTATTAAAAATATGATATATACGATGTGATTCAATTATGAGATGATTAGCTTCATGGACCTCTTCCTTTAACTCATGTTTCTATTTTCTTATATCTTCTTTTTCTTATCAATTATCTTCTTCTAGTATATATTTTATAAGCTTCCAGTTGGATTCATTTTAACAATAAATGACTAACCTAATCTAATTTGTAATCTACTTGGCATGGAATAAAAGAATTGTTCACATAAACTTGAAAGGACATAAATATTTATATTTTGATCATACATGTTATTGTTAATCATTATAAATCACATAACATGATCAATAAGAATGTTTTCATTACCTTGTAGCAATAATATGTACCACCAAAAGTTAAGGAGAACCACTTTCATGGATTTAAAGTCATAAGGCATACATATTTCACATATCCATAATTTCTCAAATAAGATGTGATCTAATTAATTTCACCATAATAGGAAACATTTGTAAATTAAAAGATTAAAATCATCTCACTGACATGTTTTCTTCATAACATCAAAGAACATGGTGTTGTATTTTCAAGTATTACACCAAATAGATTTGTAATGTTCTCACATGCCCTCTTAACATGTTAAAAGTTATTTATAAATTGATGATATATGTGAGCTAAATGAAGAGGGGCCTAAGAGTGACATGTCAATGGGGAATAAAAACACAAAATCAAAGAGTAATGCTTAGCTTTGTATCATTTGCACCATATTCTAGATCGATTTTCATGTACATTAGACTAGTATCATTATGCAAATAAGGTTTTCAAATAAAGTCTACCATCCCATTTCATCACCAAATCTGATTAACTTTGGTGCAACATTTTATCTATACCTTCATCGAAGCAAAACTATTTGAAATGTTTACAATGCATTGTACTCTTCACAACTTAGGTGAAGAAAAATATCAATTTAGTTATCAAACAAACTTTCTAATACCTATACAAAGAAATAAATAAAATTAAAGTTACTATCTTTCACTTACCTCCAATTCAATTTCCAACACCACATCTCCTTCACATTTGTTCTTGGAATTGGCATCACAAAGGAGAGACACATCAATATCAAACACTACTTGGGGTAAATACCCACTAACATATATTGTAAATTGATATGTCATATAGACTTCGACAATTAATTCCAATGGACATGATCATTGATTAACTAGATACCTTTAATGGCCTCATGTGTTTCTCCACCAACCGTATTTCCTTGTACATGGGTCCACATATTTAATTCTCCTTGCATAGATATATGAGATTTTTCAAATCAAAACCACCTACACAGGCAGGAAAAGCACATATAATACACATAAATCAAACGTCAACAATGTGTACAACAAACATTTTAATTATAGTATGCTACTTAATTCATGTACTTCAACTTCGACTTCCATATTTGTGTGGTTTGCATATGCTTTTAAAAGTTCCAATCAAATATAATTGTTTCATTTGTAAACATTGGTGGAAGTGGAGGTGGAGTGCAAAAGTTATTTGACTTGCAAGTAAAGTTTGCAAGTGGAATAAGTCCAATTTTCTGATTTGAAATATGGTTTTCTTGATTTTCATATAAAATTTGAAAGTGTTTGTTCTAGAGAATAGAATGATAAAATAGTTTTATAAAAGCTTTAATTATAAAACCACCAAACCAAATAATCAATTACTAAATAATCAAAAACCACCCAACAAAATAATCAACTATTACACAATAAAAAAAAACTTGATAAATTCAAATTTCGATATTCAAACCCCCTTTAAACACAATTTTAGAATCGAATCAAAATAAAAAAGTTGCACACCTCGTGGAAAATAATAAAAATTTAAATGTTACACAGCTTTAAACACAATTTTCAAAACAAAAATACACGATACAGATGACATTTTTGTTTTTGTAATATCATATAAAGTTGGAGAACATACTTATATCTATACTTCAATTATGCCAATTGATTGCAAGGATTGTGATGACCTCATAATCGCACTTAGTCAACCGTTGTTTCACCATTGATCGAAATTCGGATAGACTCAAAACTTACTGTCTCGGACATGAAAGTCAATAGTTTTATATGCATGGTACTTTGCTTCTGGTTCTTTGAAGATACTTTGTCGTGAATCCAAATATTTTGCGATAAAAGTTGATGAAAGTCATTTCACGCCAAATCTCCTCGGAGGTGATGAGAGCCATTTTTCATGCATAAATTGTGGTCTTTAAGCGATAGATGGAGACTAAGACTCTAAGGCAATGCGAATATGAGAGAAATAGGATGTTTGTTTACTTACTGTTTACTTATATAATCGTTATTTTCTTTTGAGAAAAGAAAAAGAAATAAGATGTTTATTTATGCACGGTTTACTTATGTTATTGTTTTTTTATTTTTTTTAAACCAAAAAAAGAGCACTGTTTACTTATGTTATTGTTTTTTTATTTTTTTTGAAAAATAAAAATAAAAATAAGAAAGAAATAAAAAAAATTGAGTAATTGGAATTTCAACATACAATTGAGATTATTGAGATCTTTATTAATTTAAAAAAATATAAAATTGAGATCTTTATCAATTTAATAAACCATTTTGTATTAGTGAAAGTTGATTCTACGATATTTTATTCTAAAACAAATTTTAAAAAATAAATAAAAAGGAGAATGAGATCGTGACCGAAAGTATAGATGAAATGTGAGGGAATATTTTCTAAATATATATTTAGAAGAGAACTACGAACCTAATATGACAGAGGAGCAGGGTGTATGTATCACACATAAATACGGAGTCTTTCGCAAGAGTTTTTAATTGAAAAAAAGGCCGGTGGGATGTACCAAAGTTAAAATAGGGAGTTTTTTCAAAAAAATCAATAAAGATAAATAGGTTTTAATTAAAAATATATATTTTTTATTTTAAAGGATGTTTTTGCAAAGAGAATCATTAATGCATTTATTATATTAGATAAAAGGAGATTTATAAAAAATAGATAAAATAACATATATCAAAATAAAAATAAAAATCATTAATTCACTTTTGAAATCTGATGGAAGGAGACTTATCAAATCTAGATAAAATAAGATATATCAAAATAAGAAAAAGAAAGAAAATTTGGGAGTATTTTTTTGGGCTTATGTTTTTTTTAAGTTTTTAATTAATTGAGATGATGAATATAAAATTATAATAAAGTTATATATATATATATAGAGAGAGAGAGAGAATTATAATAAAATTATATATAGATAACGAACATAGAATTATAATAAAATTATATATAGAATTTGATGGTAGGAAAATGTTGAATTTTGAATTAAGTTGGGGAGAAAATTATTTGCTTTTTACTTTTTATTTTTATTTAAAAAAAATAGAAATGGTTAGTATTTACCTTAACAAGTTGGCTACAAAGCAACTAATAACATAAAAATTTTAATAAAAAAGATATAGAACTTTGGATGGACATAGTCATACTTCCTTATGTTTTGTCAATCTACATTGCTTTAAAAGTATTTTTTTGTTGCCTCTTTTATTTATGTAGAATTTTCCATTTTTTGACAATTATTAAAATAAAAATTTTAACATTATTATGCTTCCACCTTGATTTAGTTTGCATATGGAAGAAAGAGGCATTTTTATCTTTCTATCTAAGCCATATACTTTTGAATCTTAGTTGTCATTCCTCTTCTCCCTTCCAAATTGCTAGATGCAATTATTGATTGATTTAAATTTATTTTAGAAGGAGACTTTCTTTGACTTCTTCCTTTTCATTCTACCTTTGAACCCCCATAGGTATTGGAAACATAAACACTCTTGAAAGTAATGGAAAACAACATTTGTTTCCTAGGGTTTTTGAGTTGATTTAGCTAATCTAAGCTTAGATTCCCATGCAAAAATGGATGACCATCAACCGAAATATGCCATATGTTGTTAAATTATTTTGAGGACTCCTACGTTATGAATCCATAAGAGATTAAATGTAAAATGTAGTGGCCCATAGTTTTATAGAGCTTTAAATGGGATTGCAATAGGCTTTTGGTCATAGATTGTTGATAAGATTATATTTTAATGGACTAACTATTCAGGGAAAAAGAATTTATTTTGGATTAAGATGAAATATATCCTAGTAGAAATGTGTCATGGTCCAATCCTTAGATTTCTCCAACTATATTTTCCATTAGATAGTTTGATATTAGTTAAATCACATTGGCTAATGAGATCATCCATATTTTCCTTTGTTAGATCCCTAATTATACTACATCCTTTCTTTTCAAAACTTCTTGTAATTGTGTTAATGCTACCATGCATAATAAAATATTCTAACTCGTAATTTTCTTTGATTTTCTACAAAGAATTCCATAAACCAGTTTTCTCTAGCTATTTGATTGGTTAGTAAACATTGATTATCTAGAAAGCATGCCTCGATTCCATATGCCTAAGCTTAGTTAAAATCCGCTTATCTAATTTCAAGGAGAATAAATTTTATGCTTTACAAGGTCTCTCAATGTGGAAATTCCTCTTAATGCACCCCACAAACTAATAGAGGTGCTACCACTCTTTTCTGTTCCTTTTCCTAAGAGATAATATGTTATCTTCACTTAATTTTCTCTCTTGAATAAGAAATGCAAAGGATCTATCTTCCTTTATACTAGCTCCCGTATATTCTTCCTTTGTTTTGCTTCCCATGCCTTTAAAATTTCAAGAGAGGATTTTCATTTATAGTGGAAGGTGGGGAGGTTTGCCTCCCACGGTGTTAGTAGGTGTGTTTGCTTCAAGGCCTTTCCCATTTTTTGGTCTTCTTGTTGAGTGAGGAGTTTGTTTTTTTCTTAGGGATTTATCCATGTTGCTTGTCTCTTCTTTATTTTCTTTATTTGTTCTCTTACCTACCTTTCCTTGGTATCTTTACCTCCAATATTTCTCCTTCTTCTGAACACTATTATGTCCTAATTCTTGTTATAAGTTTCCTTGCATCTAGATTCTTTTTGTAATTCCCTAGAAGGATTTTACTCTTTATTTTATGTTATTGGGTCATCTCTCGAGATCTAAAAAGAATATTTGGAAGGATATTGACTAAGATGTGATGAAATCTAGATTTGCGAATGACTGAAATTTGATGCATTATTCACCTCTTAGTTCTGTGATGGAGAATTTTGAGGGTTATTTGCTACTTCAGGGGCCAAGGGTTGATAATGTCCTTTTTTTTCTTGATGGCTTCCTTTCAATTTATTACCATCCTTCCTCCTACTCCTAAGTGTCTCGAGTTTCTTGAGGTTTCTTGTGGTAATTTTCAACAAAATTTTCATATTCATGAAAAATTACACATTTATAAGGAAATTGTTCATAGTGAAATTGTTATATATAAGAACATTAATCAAGGGATAACTTGACTATTGTTGGGTTTAAGGCACTTAATTTATGCTTTATATACAAATTTTTTAAATATGGATTTTAATAGACATAAAAACCAAGCTAGAATCTTAGCTATTATAAACCTTGAAAGATCACGAGAGATATTAAAGATAGTAAAAAAAACAATGGCACACCATAAATAATTACATATTAAATAGATATTTTACCTTATAAATCATTAACCAATAAAACAATCTAACATTTGATCTCTGTCACTCTAATATTCTCAATCGAGTATTATAGCTAATCTACAATGAATGTTTACCTTGATCCACACCTAAGAACAATGCATTAAATTTACATCATCTCTTGTCATCTCTCATTAGCCTTACATCATGCTCTATTTATAATAATATAAAACCTTGACTCGAAGCATCTTAAATCAATATAGGTGGCTGAAGATCATGTTTTGAGATCTTAGGGATCTAAAGAGTCCTAACTTTTTTCTGACCTGTTTGGACTATAGTTGGTTTCCTTTTGACCACCAATCTAAGTCAAATATGCACATACACCTAAATATGATCCCTTTGATGGCTTTAGTCAATTATCGAATTCTTTTTGTTTCATAAAAACCCTTCAACTTCAACTAAGAGAGCTACACGTTTGACTTGATTTTAAACTTGTTTTCCTTATTCGAATGTCTTGGCTAGACTTGTTTAAATTTGTTCCTAGTGCTCTTTCCTTACTAGACTATTGAATGACTAAAATATAGTCAACTATGATTACTTGTAAAGAGAAAAACAATCAAACACTATCCCACTGATTTTATTCTTTGCATAAGTTATTAATAACAAGCTTTTACTCAACTAAGGCTCATAGGCACCAATCCCATTTGTGTCAAGGGAGTTTTCTAACATTCACCGAAATTTTTAATATATAATATTCATCACCATGTCTACTTTTAGAATCACCTCCTTCCATACCACCTTGTCTCTAATGAAATGGTCCAGCTAATAGCTCCATCAAACAACTCTAATATAAATCCACTAGTCAACATTCTTCAGTCCAAACCACCATCCTTGTCAATATTGAAAATCCTCTTACAGTTGCCTCACTATCATCTATAGGTCCTTTATGTTAGTATATTTCTTGATCACTCATTCCATGCAAATTCCTAAATAATTTTTTTACAACATACTAGTGGTCTTTTCTAGGTGTTGTCATGTATCTTCTTAGTAATCCCACTACATGATAAATATCTAGCCGGGTGTCGAAAATTTCATACATCAAACTACCTAAAATAATTGCATATGGAACATGATCCATGTCCTTTCTTTCTTCCTAGATGTCGTCAATCATTTTTCAACAGTTAGTCCTACCTCAATGGGAACTACTACCTTCACAAGTTTACAATCATATATGTTGAAATGGTTCAAAATTATTTCCCTACACTTCCTCTGAATTATCTAGAGTTTGATAATTGTGCCATCTCTCTTGATATGCATTCCAAGAAAAAAACATGAAACTCCAAAATATTTCATGTTGAATTTTGAGCATAACTACATTTTCACCTTTGTGATTACACCCATTTTTTTTCGAACTAACTTATCATCGATACACAATACAAAATATATTAATACCTTTCCTTTCGAATTGAGATTTACATAGTGATCATAGTGGCTTCTCACAAATCATAATCGTTGGATGTACAAGTCAAAATTTTGGAACCACATATTGGGTGACTTATTTAGGCCATAAGATACATCATTGACTTACAAAATAGCTTCTCCTAACCCTTTACTACAAATCCCTTAGGTTGTTTCATGTAGATTTCTTCCAAGTCGCCATATTTTTTTTGTCTTTACACCCATTTTCTCTATCTATAGATAAAATTTTGTGACCAGATGGATCAACAACCTAATGGAAGTTAATTTTTAAACGGGGGAGAGTATCTCAGCAGAGGAAACTCCCTCTATATGGTAATAAATTTTCACCACCACTTGAACCTTGTTCTTCTTGACTTGACCTGCTTTGTTCATATTTCTCTTGAAAACCCACTTCCTACCAATAATATACCTTCCATCAAGTAGTTTGACTAGATTCCATATCCCATTCTCGAGCAAAGAATCCATTTCTTTCCTCATGTATTTTGACTAGAGTTTACCCTCTTTCAACTTGAATGCCTCCTCAACTAACCTAGGTTCACCATCGATGGAAGAAAATAGAAATGAAACCTTAAATTTAGGTGGGGTATATAGTTTAGGTTCTTTCCTTACTTAAGAAAAAGTCCTAAGAACATGATTTTGTCATTCCACCTCTTCATCTATCTTAGTTGATTCATCTGAGTCACATTATTCTAAATTTAAGTCAAACACTAGCTTTTCATTTATTTTCTACTTTTTTGCAGTCTCTTTAGTCTAAAAAACACAAAGAAATTCCTTGAATATCATATATCAACTATAAAATATCTTCCTCGTCACTAGACACCACATATTATATCCCTTCATTTCATCCGCGTAGCTGATGGAAATACACTTTATTGAATTGTTATCAAGATTTGTCCTTTTCTCATTTGGAATGTATAAAACTGCCTCACAACCAAAATCTCTAAGAAGTGTGAGTGATGGATTTTTACAAACCATGCTTCATATGGAGTTTTTCAACCAAAATCGATGATGGAGATGGCCAACACCGATGATGGAGACCTATTCACCATGTAACATGTAATGTCTAAAACTCTTGAGACAATCCCACACTATTTAGAATTATTCTTTCCTTGTCCATCACCATCCTCTTGATTTTTTCTATAGGTCTATTCTGCTAAGAAGTGAATGAAGTAGTCATATGGCATACTCTCCCATGCTATTACAGAACCACTCAAAGTATTCTCTATATAATTCACCTCCATTGTGAGTTCTTAAAACCTTTATCTTCCTATTTTTCAGGTTCGTTATAAGAGATTTGAACTCTTGAAACTTCTTGAAAACCATTGATTCTTTAAGAAATACAACAATGTCATGTTGGAGAAATCATCAATGAAGGATACATAATATATGGATTGAGCTAGTGATTGCATTGGTACTAGCCCAAATATATCACTATGAATTAAATCCAAAATCGGTTTTCCCCTTGTAGTTCCATATTGGAATCCAACACAATTTTGTTTCCCATAAACACATTATTCATAAAAAATAACTTCTAAATAGTTACTGAGAAAACCTTCGTCCATAAATTTCCATTGCATAGATTGAAGTCCATTTTCTCCGATGTGTCCCATACATTGATGCCACAAAATGGTTTTTGTTGACTAGACATGAGACTCTCCTATCATTTTCAAAGATGAATGCATTATTGCATCCAGTTAAGTCACTATGCCCCAATATCTTGTACAATTTCCCTATCCAAAAATCTCTCATCAATACCGTCACTCTATGGACCATTTTGCATGAATCCTTCTGAAATAAAATATGAACACTTGCATTACTTATTCAGCTAGTATATATCAATTTTATAGCCAAACCTAAAATATGTAGTGCCCATGGGAGTGTTCTACTCTAACCATCTTTTAGCAATGGTCGAACTCAACTTCAACCGACTATCTTAGTTGTTGATTTCTACCCTAGGTAGAAATCCCTTCAGATCATATTTGCCATACTTGTAGACCCACTCCCAATGGGTGTCACATTATAGGATTCTCCTATGTTTATCAAACCTTCCTCATGATTTAACTTTGTACTTCTAAATTCTAAATACACATTTCTTCCTCCATCTAAAGAATTTCTCCCTTTAGTTGAATACTCATTAGATCTCTTACTTTGCTCAGGAAGCTTTGAATTTCAATATCTTTTGTAATTCCCTACTTTACCACATTCCTAGCATATTCTTATCAACTTAGTGAGAGACTTAGATCTTCCTTTTGATCTAGATCTTCCTTTAGAGAATTTAAGTTTACCTTTGTCTATAAATCAACCTCTTACTGATAGATCATATTTAATCAATCCTTTCATTTTCCTTCCCAACATCTGCTTTGATAATAGGGATCTCACCATGTCATCAAAAGTTAGTATGATATTATTATTGATAATAGCCAAAACTAGGCTATCCCATGACTCTAGCAAAGAACTCAATAGAGAAATACCTTTTTCTTCTTTTCTGAAAGAGATATCCACAGTAAATAATTGATTGATCATAGTATTAAAGGTATGAAGTATTTTGTGACAAATCACCCTTTGTCAAACTCAAAATATAAAGTTTCTTATGAGGAAATAAATTATTGACCAATTATTTTGACTGGTATGAAGTCGAATATTCACACACCCGAATGTCATCCTTTATATTGGTCCATTCAATCATCAATTTTTGTCATTTTTTCAATTTCCCTTCGAATTTAATTGAGGTAATTGATCGTTGACTTGTTGTCCCTAGTTGATTATCCCGACTAGAGTTATTAGGGTGCATTCCTAGTCATATTGTCTGACCAAACCATCTACTAAATGTACTCTAATCGACTGTGATTACATGTAAAGAATTCAACATTTTAACAACTAATTCTATAATTCCTTTCTTGAGTTCTTCCTCCACAAAAATTCATTAAAGGTAAACATTAGAGATTTTGGTTTTGATTTGTCAATGTATTTTCCTATAGTATCTCTAACTCTTTTTCAGACATCGTCCTCTTATAAATGAAGAGGAAGATGAGGAAGGTGAATTACAACAAGGATGGATAAAGTAGCATCAACTGTGAGATGAAAATTAGGACTCCAATGACTGAGATATATACCTATTATGTCGTAAAAGTATAAGTCACTCCAAAATATGAAGTCTTCACCCTCTTTATGATATGGAAGAAAATAATAACATCCACTTCCACATAAGAAGTGATTCAATAGACCTTTGATTAGAAGTATCTTGTTTATATTTACTTATGATTGAATATAACAAGGAGAGAGGTAGAGACTAAGAAATTTGTCAGCCATTCTATGCTTAATGAAGTTCGATGCCTTGCATTTGATAGACACATGGAGGAGGCAAATTCTAGATTCAATCTAGCTTCTACAAAACGAGACCAAGAAGGTTTAGAAATGAGTTTACTTATAGAATCCAAAAATCCCTTGAATGGAGCAACAACCTCTACAAATTTGGAAGGGTATCTATCAGGACAACAAGCCAATTGACTACACAAAAGTATACATCAATACATGAGTATGGTTTAGGGTCATAAGGAGGTTATGAAAATATACTTATTAACCCGAATTAATAGTAATAATAAAACCATTATTCACTCTAAAACATATAGATAGCTTGAATGCCCAAAATATATCTCTTTATAACATGATTTCACATCTTCCATTATTTTATAATTGAGAATGTACTGAATTTTAAAAAAAAAATTTGTTATATTTTTGGATATATTCTCACTAAACTAAACTTTCTTAAACCCAACAATGTCAATGTCAATTCCAAGTAGCCCACTAAATAGAGTTTATAAACTTCAGTGTAAATTTTTTAAATATTTCAATATAATTTTATGCATAAAACTCCTCATTCCTTCTTACCTAAGTCATACTTAAAGTTATTCAAATTTATTTCACATAACAATTCCATTTAAGTGGAACTTATTACCATACAAAATAATAAAATATAAAATCCATATAATGAAATAATATTCCCTTCCTTATATTATGATTGACATTTAATATATAATTTAATATATAAAATTCAATTAGTTAACTAAAACTCGTTAAAATGTTAATTTATATAATTAAATTTTAATTTGATTATTCAAATGGTTTCAAAAGACATAAAATTTATTTAAAATTATAATTTGCAATTTGCTAAAGCAATAATTTTATGTAAAACTAAAACTGGATTAAGCTGAAAAGACTCCTAACCTCCTATCCGCACTTGTATCTTGTGTGTATAAATGAAAGAGGTTGTATAAGGTATGTAGGAGTCTTCTATGAAGCACTCAAATAACCTCATTTCTACCCATTAAAAATCGCATAGCTTCATTTCTATCTAATGAAAATCACATAAGTCAAATAACCTCATTTCTATTCAATAAAAAACATTCATTTTTATCTAATGAAAATCACATAAGCTTACATAAGTTTTAATAGTTAAAAAAATAGCTTTATTGGCAAATAAGTTTAAAATTAACCAAACCTTAGTAACCTTTAATTTTAAAACTGAGAAAACACTAAAAACAAAATTATATAGGAAAATGAAACTCTGAATTCTGCCGTAGCTTTTTACAAAATTGACATACATTTCCAAGGAAAAAGGGTTGTATGAATATCTAAAAACGTATTTAAAAAATTTACAAATTAATTTTGAAAATAATGAAAATTCTACCAAAATTATGATAAAATTAATTAGATATTTTTAAAATTTAAAATTATAATTATCAAACTGCTCAACAAAATTGGATAATACTAAATCTATTTCCATCATTAAAAAAAATTAAAACATTCCTAATTTTTGAAATATATTTTTAACTAAATTCCCACCAGTTTATGACATAAGTAGACAACGCCATACCCAAATTCCAATGCTCTCTTTTGCCATGGTATACATGCATCACAAA
Source organism: Pinus albicaulis (assembly GCA_034641835.2). Classification (NCBI taxonomy): domain Eukaryota; kingdom Viridiplantae; phylum Streptophyta; class Pinopsida; order Pinales; family Pinaceae; genus Pinus; species Pinus albicaulis. Next base: position 362,921,959 of record CM076572.1, on the reverse strand, counting down.
TGCCGGAAGATGGGGATTGGTTGTCGTAGTCGTTATTCTAAAGAGAGCGTGTGGGTCAACGTCGATCAAGCCAACATCAGGCAGGTTGCAGTGATTGCACATTTACATCGAATCTTGATATTGAAAACAACATTAATTAATAACCATGGGAGGCATCGTTGGAACTTGCAATTTTGTTTGGAGTTATTTTTAGTGTTATTTTTGGATTTTTTTCGCTCAGAATTTGGTAGAAGAATTGAAGTGAAATTTTTATTTGTATGGTTTAAATTAGTTTTTTAGATTCAATGTTTATAAAATTGTTAGAATATTTCAATTATATAGAAATTATAAAACTTATAAGCATTTCAATTAAACTAAAATTATCAAAATTGTAATTTCAATAAATTTGAAAAAAACACTCCCAAAAATCACAATAAGACAACTAGATTTTGTTTTTCCTTTCCTCGGGAAAGCCGAAGCGAAACTTCCTCAAACATCAGCACTTGCGCCACTCTTGCTGATAAAGTGAACCAAAACTTAGACAGATCCACCAAGTGTCACCGCGTTTGAGGATGTATGTCGCATGCCAATCTTTTACTGACGAGTTCGGTGATGTATGTAGCATGCCAATCTGGAATGATAAAGCATTTTGGTTCGCAGACTCAAGCGTGACAATGTCAACGTTGATTTACATCTATTTGCCAATTAATATAATCACATGTCAAAAATGGACGAATCCAATGTTTTCTCACCTCTGGTATTATATCATTTATAATGACTGTCTTGTCGACAATCGTCTTCTAGTGCATTGTATTATTCTCAACTTGATTCGATTGAGACAATGAGACGTGCTACCTGGCACTATGCAGCAACAAGGAAGAAATTACCTGGATGGTTTCTCCATTGAACTTATCCAAGCCGGTATACCGGTATATAATTAACAGTCGCATGAGGGTGAATGCTCATCACGAATCTATATTGGTTTCTGGAAGGACCGGTGGCCGTCGTTTGCTTTATTTCGAAGCCTTATTTTGCATTCGGCTGCATATAGCCCTCTGAATTTTCAGAGGTCCGGTATTTTTGGGAGTACCAATCCACCCGCGAACAGTACAAGCACATCGGATCTTATGATTCGATATTGAATCTGCGGAGAGCCTCAGCAAACATATTATTAGAAAAATATGCAACAGCTGCATGCGTCCATGGAGAAAATTCGCTGGGGATCGAATGGTATGGATCAGGAACCAAGTAAAACCCTAAATTACAGATCCACCGAGAATACTAAGAAATTAGGGAAGGGAAGAGAATGCTGCATGTGTGGCGACGTTGGATTTCAGGAAAGTTTGTTCAGATGCCACAGATGCCACCATCGATTTCAACACATGTAAGACTCTGTACTTGCTTCTGTTGTTCCATGTTTTTTTGGTCATCAAATTAATTATTTCGTTTCTGATATGTGCATTGTGGAGGCAATCTTGCAGATATTGCAGCAGGTTGTATTGCGATCAATTGGCACTAAACGGCGTAAATGTATGTGACTGGTGCCTCGAATTGGAGGAAAAGCAGAAAATTCAGAACCACAAAAGGAAAGTTCAATTGCGGGAACCGGAAAGTAGGAAGGTCAAGGTGGCAGCTACCATTGAGAAGCCCAAGAAGGTTGCTGCAAAGCCTACCCTTAAAGTCCCTGTCAAATTCGTAGGGAGCAAACAGAACCAACCGTCGAGTCTCATACAAGGCTGCAAGTTATCAACCAAAAGTTGCAAAAACTTGCCTGGTACTGATCCTCCTGAGAGTAGACCTACCAAAAGTGGAATGGGTCGTCGTTACAAGCTTCTCGCGGACGTGCTATGCTGATTTTTCTTTGGGGCATGTAAGGGATACAGTACATGGTTGATCGATGGTTCTGTCAAGTTTCCACATTTTCTGTAAAGAATGCCTTTTATCATGCATATTTGCTACATATGTAAATAACTCAATTTCACCAATGGAAGTATTGCAGTTGCCATATATATTTATACAATTTTCATTCCCATTTAGTTCGGTTGGAACAAAGTTCATTCGAAGACAAAATGCCAGTCCTTTCTTCGGCATAAAGTGTTAATCGTGCAAACACAGGGGTTCATATCTAAGGGTTGATATTCCAAAGCAAAGTGAAATCCTAGGGATTATGAAAACCATTGAGAAATAATCACTCTACTGGTGCTCCCACAGTTGTAATGATTGAAGAGTCGCAATATTACACATTTGTTCAAGTTTCGGTCGTTTGAAGAGTCATAGTTCGAGATTCAAGGGGAATAAATAGTTTGGAAGACCGATTGTCATAATTACTCAGTCATAGTTTGGTCGTTTGAAGAGTCATAGTTCGAGATTCAAGGGGAATAAATAGTTTGGAAGACCGATTGTCATAATTACTCAGCTAAAGCATACTGCAGAATATATAAAATCCCACCAAGAGTAATTTATAATAATTTGGGCTGCATATTGGGAGAACATGAAGGATATATAATATATAAATAAAAAATTTAGAAGTTTGGAATACCAAAGTGTTTGAATGGTTTTTTTTAATGATGAGGTTTTTTTAATGATGAAAATAGATTCAGCACAGTTAAAAAAAATTAGATAATCAAAATTTTTAAGTTTAACAACTGTAATTCATATTTTCAAAAATTTCTAATTTCTAAGAATAAAAATATTTCCAACACGATTATTATGAAATTTGCGTTTTCTGTACCTATCATGATGCCGCCTAGGAAACTGTAATCGTTTGGTTTTGGTCATATAAAGTAAACAAAAAGGATAACTATGGGGTCAAAGAATATGGAAATTGCAAAGGAAGAGGCATCAGGGTTCTTCTGATATGTTTGGGACGGGCTAATTTGGCGTGAAACATGCAATAATGTTAACTCTCGGTCTATATGATGCTGCTAAGCGTTATTCATCTCACTGATCATTACTTTCTTATCCATATCAGAATGTTTTTCCATGGCTTAATTTTAATTAATTTTTGCTTTCTCATCCAGATGAATATGAAAACGTATGTTTGTGTAATTTTAATTGATTTTTGCTATGAATAAATACAACTATTTATTCGGGCAGTAATATAATATAAATTACTGGTAACCTATAATTATAAAAAAATTTATTATTATTAAGAATAAAAATTAAATACTCATCAACAATGTGTTGATGATATATTGTTATTTTGCCAAGCATCGGTAAGAGAGATAAGAGCCAGTCTACAAATTCTTGAGGACTTCATGGATGCTTCAGGTACGCTGGTTAATAAAGATAAATTCAATGTATATTTCTTTATTGTAAATAATGAAACTGAAGTCCTTTTGGCAAGAATCCTGGGTTTTAATATTGGTTCTTTTCCCATGAAGTACCTAGGAGTACCATTAAGCAAAACCCTTTTACTAATAGCAGATTGGAGAGACCTACTTACGAAAATGGAGAAGAAACTTCAGAATTGGGCTTTCCGAGCTCTGAATGCACACAGTCAATTGGTTTTATTAAAATTTGTTCTCCAATCTATACCAATATACCAACTTTCTGGTAGAGCTGTTCCTAACAGTATTTCAACTCAACTGGTTAATATGTTCAAGAAATTTCTCCGAAATGGAGTTCAAGAAAACAGGAAGTGGGCTCTTATGTCATGGGAGAAATTAATTAAATCAAAATCAGCAGGAGGACTTGATCTACATGATCCATTTATATTAAATCAAGTAATGGCAGCTAAATTGTGGTGGTGATGGATCCAAGGAGGTCATGATTTATGGAAGCTAATTTGGGAAAAAAATATGATATGCCTCAATCAGTTGTAGGTAAGTTAAAAATAGATATTGTTCCAAAAGGGTCTATCATATGGAACCTTGCTGCAGCTAACAGATTAATTATCTGACAACATAGTTTCTAGGAAATAAAGGAAGGTCGCACAACACTTTTTTGGGAGGATTCATGGCAGCGGTGTGACAAAATTTTTTCTCGACTTGATCTTGGAGAACTCTTTATATTTACTAATCTCCCAAATAATCGACTAATCAGTCATTATTGGGATCCACATCAGATAAGTCAATGGCAGAAATGGAAGGTGAGAACAGATTGGCCAGGAGCACCTGAAACTATACAATGGAACAATCTCGATAAGCAGTTGAAAACAAGGAAAATCAGAGTCCAAACAGGAAGTGATACTTACGATGGGGATACTAGACCAATGGAACTTTCACTATCAAAGAAGCCGACAACATTCAGACCCAGAATAATAATAATAATGGGCGCTCCATCTGGAAGAAAATATGGTCTATGAATCATTGGCCCAAAGTTGAATATTTCCTTTGGCTCCTCAGTCATCAGAAAATTTTAACCTGGGATAATTTGTAGAAGAGAGACATGAATTGACCATCTTTTTGGTTTATGTGCAAATATTCCATTGAAACAATTGAACATCTCCTCAATACATGTGCAATTGCAGAGTCTATCTGGAGTAGATTGGAACAAACTCTCAAAAACACAGATAGATATCCAATCAGTATTAATGCAACCTTGTTAGCTTGGTACAAAGGAGGTTATAAATGTGGTGTATTGAATCGTGCATGGCAATTATCAATAGGCTTCTTACTTTGGGGTATTTGGAAGGAACGAAACCATCGGATATTTCGAGGAGAGGAAAAAATCATTACTATTATTTGGGCAAAAATCATTGATAGTATCCGATAAATAATCCCTATGGAAAAATGGATGGAGGATGACTGGAAAGTAGCAGAGATTGAAGATCAAATTCTCAAAAGCCTAAATTTACAGCCTCACATGCTATCTCCAACTCTTTGGAAATTTAGACATCCTAAACAAAATATTCAAGATAAATGGAAGTCTCCACAAGTTGCTTTTATCAATCTTAATTTTGATGGAGCTTCAAAAGGTAACCCAGGACAATCTGGGATAGGAGGCATCTTTCGAAATTACCAAGGTGTAGCTTGCCCAGTTTATGCTATGAATATGGGGCTCGCTACTAATAATGAAGCAGAGCTAACAACACTTAAACAAGGTCTGATTATAGCCATACGGGAGAATTACCAGTGCTTAATCATAGAAGGAGATTTTGCAATGGTTATAGGAGCATTAACGAAACTTCAGCAAGGAAAAAAGTGGGAGAAAATCAGTAAAAGCTGGAGAATAGCAACCTTAATTCAAGAGATAGGTTTACTTGTTAATCAATTTCAATATATGATTCCCTCACATATCAATAGGAAAGGTAATCAGGCAGCAGACTACCTTGCTAATTGGGGATGTAACAATGTGGATCATCCTCTAGATACTACTCCTTCCAATAGAATTTGGAATATTGAGCTTCATTCTCTGCAACTAATTCTTCAACAAGATAATCCCTCGATCGGGGTGCATGTCAGATCACATTCGGAATAAAAGGCCATCTGGTTCTCACTATACTCTCAATTTTAATGCCCACATTCTTTGCTTTTATGAGTTTTCAGAACCCCCGTCATGGTTTAAACTTCCCACCTCCGAATGGAATGATGGTTCATGTCACCTTTCGAGCATGCATTTACTGCGTGAGGCAGTATAACATTTGGTATTGTCACCGATTTCTCCTTTCTAAAGGTAACTTTCGACCCAATTCACTTATTCTTCTCCTATTCCTGCTGCTCTATTTGCTCTGCGTAGTGGAAAGCTCTGATCAGAAACCTCACCATTGGTGCAAACCCCTCTGGTATGTAATGGCTCCTTACCTGAGTTCCATTCGTTATGAATTATGCCTCTATGCTCAGAACACGAACAATGGTTTCTCTGCTGATATTCCTATTACCTATCCTATGCAAGTTTATGACATCGTTGTAGCATTAGATATCATTCCTTGTTTTCGAATTCCTGATAGAGATTCTGATATTAAGCATTGGGTTCAAATATTCTCTGAAAACTATTATTCTGGGCTTCTTCTATTTCTGAATTCGTCTTTAAGGTATACTTGTATTTTCAGTGTTACTACTAATTTGAGAAAGTCCCATAGTCTAAGCTCTCAGCCTACTGGTAATTGCTTTGTCTTTAATCCCTGGGGTTATAAATCTTTACGGTTTGAGTATAGTCAGTCTCAGACCTTTATTTCGAGTTATGCATTTGGGCCCTCCAGAGCAAATGTAATCACACTGCTCAGCCTTCAAATTCTGCGTATCCAGGAGGTCATCCTATGTTCTTCTCTTCAGTGTCTCTGCAGTATTCATTTTCACGCCCTCTCTGATTATGTGTCTCAGATTTCATGGCTAAAACTAAACTAGGTCAGAGTGCTGCCAGACTTACTCCTTCTAGTAAAAGAGGCCACAAGTAAAATATCAAAACTCTGGAAAGCATAGTTGATACCTATGAATCAACTACCCCTGAAGATATCAAAGTCACTATTGCTGAATGGGAATAGGAATCAAAGGAAGAAGATAAAAAAATTAGTGAGCAACAGGAAAGAATGGAATTCATCCTCGACCCTGGCAACACTAGGGGAAGAGTCTCCTTATTTCAACAAATAGTAAAAACATATTGGAAATTCAAGTGTGTGTTGGAAAGAGCAATGGAGAGCCTACAGAAGAAAGAACTTAAATACTATTCTTCAGTATTATTTGAACTTGAAGCAATGAAACAAGAAATGTGAGAGATGTCGATGACCCAACATCAGCAAAATGCTCGCATTAGAAACATAGAACAACAGCTTCTTCTGTTGCAACGAGAAAAGCTTTCTGGATCACCTATCAAGGATCCAGTCTCAGATATTTAATCTCATGGATACTTAGTATCATGTTTTCTTTTTAAATTTTGAATGACTCTAGATACTTTATATCTTTTCAGTTTAATATGCAGTTTCTATGGACATAGTCGTGTAAAGTTAGCAGCTGCTAAGTGTAAAAAACAATACCAATTCTGGTTAGCATTTAAATTTTTGAGTTGGCCAATAGACCTAGTTTCCTGTGGGCAGGTTAAGGCACTCATTTTTTGATGTAATTTTTTTGATGCAACTTGCCCTTATAATAGAAAATGACTAGGCACTATGGAATTTACAAAAACAAAAAAAGAAAAACATATAACATTATAATTATGGCTATTTACGTTATTTTATTAAAGAAAAATTTAATTTGTAAATACAATGTGTTATAATATTATGAATTTAATGTTATATGTATAAAATACTATAACTCATTTTATATGACATTGGTTCATATAACATTTTTTTAATTAATAAATTTAATTAAAAGATAAAAAAACATAACTGTTTTAAAAATAAATGATCATTTTTTATTTTTATATACTAATATAAATATTCTATAAAAGTTAAATCTTTATTATTCATTTAAAAATTATTAATAATTAAACTAAAAATATAAAAAATTTATTCTAAAAAAACATAGCTCTTCATATAAAAATAATTTTTAAAATAATTTTAAATATAATTAAAGTATTCATATAATGATGATGATGGTGGTGATGGTGGTGGTGGTGGTTAATAACATCCACTGAGACCAAACTTTGGTCTATCGGACCTATAATTTTCTTAGTTCTTAATTGTCTGGCTTCTCATCTTTCTTGGAGAGATTGGTGTTGTAGCTTTCTTTTTCTTCTCTGCGTTCTTCCAACTTCCTTGATCTTGCAACTCCTTCATCTCTTCTGACTCTTGGGACACTGGTGTGTTATCTTCGGGATCTGGGAGATCTGCTTTTCTGCTAAATGAAGATTTATTTTGTTCAGTATTCGAATCCTCATAATTGTTGATGCTTGAGGGGCTCTCGAGTTCATTGTTTTGTTGTTGGGTAGGGCTTTCCCCATACTTGTCTTGAGGGTTGTTTTTTGTCCTGCTTGATTTCTTGCGATTCATAGTTTTCTGGAGAGTATTCTTCATTGATGACAGTGTAATGTTCCTTTTGTGCTTCTTCCCACAATGTAGATCTATGGTGATTCTTTCTAGCATAATTTTTTTGAGAGACTTTTGGGAAATTTTTGCCTAGATGGCCTGTCTCAAAGCAAGATCGACATTTGAAGAGGACACTTTCATAGCCAAGTTTCTGGTTCTACATAGTCTTTGCTTTTTAGGATTATTTCAGCTGGGAAACCGGTGCTGAAGTCCATTTCTACACAGATGCGTGCATAGGTGCTTCTAACATATTCCTATGTTTCTGGGCACCTGCAGTGAAATTCTCAATTACATTTCCAATGACTTTTAGCGAGGAGAGAGTCGAGAGATGCAAAGGTAGGTTTGGAAATCTGACCCAAACTGGTGCTGAGGTTATGACTGTTGTTGAGGGATCGAATTATGGGTTCCTGATGCAGGAGCATTTGAGTCTAGTCAGCAATGTGACAAAATTGTCCACATGTTGTGACTAGAAGGGCTCGAGAATTTTCAAGGAAATGTACCAGCAAAGGTGTCAATACCTTAGCTATCAGTTACACTTAGGGTAGATAGGATTAGTCTAATAAGTTAAGAAGATGAATAGTTGATTCATGTCAGGCTATTTGGTTTCTGTTGATAGAATTATAGGGTTATTATGTAATTAGGCTTTTTGTGTTAAGAATAAACTGTCCCTCAAGAAGGAGCCAAAGAGTCATGTAGAAGATTATAAAGTGTAACCCCTGACACAGAGGAAAGGGGGGGGATTTGGCAATGAAAGATTGAATTGAGAATGATTGCTCTTTGTTGAATAAATTTTAGGCTCATTGGCTATCTATGTGTGTTATAGGAATTTTTCCCGAAGGACTCATTCCTTCGATTTGAGAACTCTGTGTATAACTTGAATGAGAACCAATTCTGTGTGGAATCTCCTTATTTCCCTCTAATTGTCTTTGAACTCATATTCTTAGCGAATAATTTGAATGTGTTTAGTCTGCATAGGAAATTTCGAGAAGGTTGAATAGTGGCTCTGTTGGAAGAGCGAAACCATATGTGAATCCTTTGTCTATTGGAGCAATCTCAGTTGAGATAGAATGATGGTGGTTTGTGGTTTGATTGAATTGAATTTATGAGATCGAGTGCAGCGCCAAGCGGAGAAGACGAATTGAATAAATGAACTAAAATGCAGTAAGAATCCCGAGTTAACACTGTTCAAATACCGGATTACCAGAGAGCAGTTTTGGAGGAGGATACCAGTGGTATCGCACGACATTTGGGCTCGAGGAGGTTTTTCCCTTTATCAACACGATCCAATACTTTTTGGACACGTCACTGATCCAATAATACCCATTTCACATTTTTTTTTAGAGTTAAAGTTCTGCGCTTGAAAAAATGTGATTTCCATCGGATCCTTCTAATCTACTAAGCAATGGATCCAAGGGTAATCGCGCGGAAAGTTGCACGGGATTTAATGTGAGGTATGGCCCAATAGTTTTGGTATTATTAAATGTTTATTTAATAGATTAAAATTGAACAGTGGATGCGTGGGGCCCATGGAAACATACTGTATAATAAAAAGTCATGTTCCTAGAGTTAGCAGGGTTTAATATCGTAAGCCCAATGGTTGAGTAGTTATTCAAAGGATCCGAAATATTTGTTATAGTATTATAATACTATGATTTGGGTAGTTAATTCCCTATGTGTAAGTCGGGGTAGTATGTTGCCAAAGGGTTTGAACTTGGGTTTTAATTGAAATGGAATAAAGGACTTGTAGTGTTGTTGCAAGGGTTGGTAGTTTATTGGAGAACTTTTAATCTGCTATTTATTTCATTTATAAAATTCATGGAATTTGATTAATGAAATGGAGCCAAGATATTGAAGTAGAATCCCTTGGTGAAAGAAAATATCGAGACAAAGAAGAGTGAACAACTCTCCTTAACGCCTGCACCCCAATTTTTCTATCATTTGTGGTATTAGAGCAGATTTTAAGAAATTTTTGCAGAAACTGAACCGACTTCCAAAAGCTAGAAGAAGAATTCTATCATGGTTGTCCGAGTTGCTAGAGGTGCTACTGGTAGAAGAAGAGGTAGGCCAGTTGCCAATGCAAAAGTATTGGAGACCTTGCAGCAGTTCCGAGCCAGATTGGAAGCAATGGAATTAGGATACCCAAGAGATCCTGAGGATTTCAGTGAACCTGAAATTGAAGAAGAGGTAGGAGAGAATGTTGAGATTCCTCCTGAGATGAGACTCCATAAATCTGTTCTGGGGTCTACATCTAAGCCTAGAATTGAAGTGTCAAGCTTTGCATGAGAATTGAATCTAGAACAATTGATAGACTGGATCAATGAGATGAACAAGTGCTTTGATTATGAAGAAATGGGTGAAGACAAAAGATTCAAGTTTTCATTGACATGGTTGAAGGGACGTGCAACACTTTTGTGGTATGGAGTGCAAGCAGAGAGAAGGAGAGCTGGTAAACAACCAATCGAAAGTTGGACCAGAATGGTGGCAAAGCTGAGAGGTAAGTTTTTACCTAGTGATTATCAGCTTACATTATTTGGGCAAATGCAGAATCTTAGAGAGAGATTGATGATAGTGAAAGAATACATAGAAGAGTTTTATAAAGTAAGTATAAGAGCTGGACAAATCTAGGACACAATAGAGAAGGTTTCCAGGTATGTGAATGGTCTCAACTTGGAGATCTAGGATGAGATAAGTATTTTGTATCCTACGACAGTAGAAGAGGCTTATAAAATGGCCTTGAAAGCTGAAGAGAAACTCCTGAGAAGGCAGTCTGCGAAAGGAAGAGGTACTTTCCAAGGAAAGGGAAGTCAAGGTGGTAGAGGAAGGTCTACAACACCAATAGATGGAGCTAGCAGCATCTCACCTCAAAATGCATCCACAGAAGGTGATGCAAGGGGTAGAAGGGGTTCCTACAGAGGAAGATGAGGCAGAGGTAGAGGAAGAGAAGTGAGGTGTTACAGATGTCACCAATTGGGACATAAACACTATGAATGCCCAGAGAATATGGACACCAGCCAGAGAAATGTAATTGTTTCTCAGATTGGAGAAGAGGAAGCAAGGCTGTCTGAAACAGAAGAAGCAATTCTACCAGAGAAAGGAGAGTCTTCGATGATCAATAAGCTTTTGTTGAAGGAAAAAAAAGAAGTTGTTGAACCAACAAAGAGGACGAATTTTTTCAGGAGTGTGTGCAAAGTCCAAGGGAAAAGTTGTGAGTTGGTCATTGATAGTGGTAGCACAGACAATTTGGTCTCTACAGAGGTGATAGAGAAACTACAACTGAAGACGAGGGAACATCCAACACCTTACAAGGTGTCATGGATTCATAAAGGACACCAGATGATTGTGAAAGAGCAATGTGAAATAGAATTACAGATGGGAAACTACGAGGACAAGATCATGTGTGATGTGATGCCTCTGGATGTGTGTCACATACTGCTGGGCAGACCTTGGAAGTATGACAAAGCAGCAGTACATGATGGTAAGAAGAACACTTACAAGTTCTTTAAGGATGGAGTGCATCAAACATTGATACCTATGGAGGAAGGAGAACCATCAAGCAAAAATTATGATCCAAAGACTTTATTGCTGAGTGGGAAAGAGTACTTACAATAGATTGAAGAGGAAGAGGTAAAAAAAAAATTAGTTTTCAAACCTAAGGTAGTGATTACTTCCCCAAAAATTTCTGATTTTCCAATTGAAATTCAAGAAATGCTAGACAATTATTGTGATATTGTTGTGGATGATTTTCCTAATGAATTTCCACCTGTAAGAAAAATCAGCCATCAGATAGATTTTATTCCAGGATCAAATCTGCCAAACAATGCAGCCTACAGAATGACTCCCACAGAGAATGAAGAAATCAGAAAGCAAGTGCAGGAATTGGTTGACAAAGGTCTGAACAGAGAAAGCTTGAGTCTATGTGCAGTACCTACAGTGCTAAGCCTAAAGAAAGATGGAGGATGGAGAATGTGCACTGATTCAAGAGAAATCAACAAGATAACAATCAGGTATAGATTTCCTTTGCCTAGGATTGAATATTTAATGGATTGTTTGAGTGGAGCAAAACATTTTTCAAAATTAGATTTGAAAAGTGGATATCATCAGATTAGGATAAAGGAGGGTGATGAATGGAGAACAGCCTTTAAAAGAAATGAAGGATTGTATGAGTGGTTGGTAATGCCATTTGGGTTATCAAATGCACCTAGTAATTTTATGAGGCTCATTAATGAAGCATGAAAGGAATTTATTGGTAAATTTGTAATAGTATATCTGGATGACATATTAGTTTTCAGCAAAACAAAGGAAGAACATTTAAGACATCTTAATTATGTCTTGAAGAAGTTACATCAAGAGAATTTGCTGATAAATTTAAAGAAGTGTTCATTCATGAAACAAGAATTGGTATATCTGGGTTTTGTTGTTTCTACTGAAGGAATGAATATGGATCCAGAAAAGGTTAAGGTAATTTTGGAGTGGCCTTCACCAAGAAGTATTTTTGAGGTAAGAAGTTTCCATGGACTTGCTAGTTTTTACAGGAAATTCATAAGGAATTTTAGCAAGATTAGTGCACCTATCATTGAGACTGTAAATAAGGAAAAAAAACCATTCAAATGGACCACTAAAGCTGAAAATAACTTTCATATTTTGAAACAGAAGATAACTGAGAAGCCTATTCTAGTTTTGCCTGATTTTAATAATCCATTTCAAGTGAAGTGTGATGCCAGTGGAGGAGCTGTTGGAGTTGTGTTGAGTTAGGATGATAGGCCTGTAGCATATTTCAGTGAGAAGCTGAATGAGACCAAAAGAAAATATTCTTCTTATGAGAAAGATTTTTATGCAATTGTGCAGGAATTGAAGAAGTGGAGGCATTATTTAATGTCTAAGGAATTTGTGCTATATTCCGATAATCATACTTTATAGTATATTATGCAGCAACCCAAATTGAATCACAAACATGCCAAATGGGTTGAATATCTCCAAATTTTTAACTTTGTTTTGAAGCATATAAGTGGCCAAGCGAATAGGGTAGCTGATGCTTTGAGTAGGAAAAACATGCTTGTTCAGGAAACCCTATTTGAAGTGGTAGGCTTTGATTTTCTTAAGGAAATTTATAAGATAGATTTGGATTTCAGAGAAGCATTTGAAGCATGCTGAAACCCTGTGCTGATGGACAGAAGTCAGTGGTTGGATTATTTCTTGCAAGAGGGCTTATTGTTCAGAAGAAATCAATTGTGTGTACCAAATTGTTCCATGAGGGAGAATTTAATCAAAGAAAAGCATAGTGGTGGACTTGCTGGACATTTTGGTGCTGATAAAACTTATGAGTAGCTGAGTAATTTTTACTATTGGCCAAGGATGAGGTCTGACGTGGAGAAATTTGCGAAGAATTGCAAAATTTATCAATATGCAAAGAGAAGAAGCCAGAATGCAGGCTTGTACATTCCATTGTCTATTTCAGACAGGCCTTGGGATATGGTGAGTATGGATTTTGTTTTAGGATTGTCCAAGACACAGAGAGGGAATGATGCAATTTTTGTTATAGTTGACAGATTTTCCAAGATGGGACAAATTATTCCATGTTATAAAACCAGTGATGCTACTCAAGTTGCTAATTTTTTTTTCAAACAAGTTGTTAGATTACATGGGTTTCCCAAGAGTATTGTTTCTGATAGAGATAGTATATTTGTGGGTCATTTTTGGAGGAAATTATGGAAGAATCTCGGTACTAAACTGAGTTTCAACTTCACTTATCATACTCAGACTGATGGACAAACTGAGGTAGTAAATAGAAGTCTGGGAAATCTTTTGAGAAGTCTTGCAGGAGAGCATCCTAAGAAATGGGATCATACTTTTCCATAAGAAGAATATGCATACAATGATTCACCAAACAAAAATACAGGATAGAGTTCATTCCATATTGTTTATGGAATGCACCCCAGAGGAAGATCTGAATTGAGAAACTTGGGAAAGGTAGAGTTGAGGAGTGTTGATGGAGAAGAATTTTCTTCAGAGATCCAAGCAATACATGAGCAGGTAAAACAACAGCTAGAAGGCAACAGCATCAAGTACAAGGGTAGAGCAGATTTGAGCAGAAGAGAAGTTAGTTTTGAAGTTGGTGATTTGGTTCTAGCACACTTGAGGAAAGAAAGATTCCCAAAGAAGCAGTATAACAAATTGAAGTTCAAGAAGATTGGGCCATGCAAGATAATGAGAAAATTTTCTGCTAATGCTTATGAAGTTGAATTGCCTCCTGATGTTGGGATATCTCCAATATTTAATGTTGCAGATCTATACAAGTATGAAGATGGTGGCACAGATGAAGGACCAACAGATAAATAACAGATTGAGTGGGTAAAACAGTTACCTCCAGCACAGCCATTACAACCAGAGAAGATCTTAGACAAGAGGGTGTTTAAGAGAACCAGAGGACAAGAATATTTCCAGTATTTGATCGAATGGAAGGACCAGCCAGATGAAGATGCTACTTTGATGATGGAAGTTATGTTGCAGAAGCTGGGCAGTTCTGTCAAAGAGCTCATGGACAGGAGCCCATGAAGAAAATTGCCCTCAGGAGTCTGATGCAGGGGCATTTGATTCTAGTCAACAATGTGAGAAAATTGTCCACATGTTGTGACTAGAAGGGCTCGAGAATGTTCAAGGAAATGTACCAGCAAAGGTGTCAATACCTTAGCTGTCAGTTACACTTAGGGTAGATAAGATTAGTATAATAAGTGAAGAAGTCGAATAGTTGATTTGTGTCAGGATATTTGGTTTCTATTGATAGAATTATAGTGTTATTATGTAATTAGGCTTTTTTTGTTAAGAATAAACTGGCCCTCAAGAAGGAGCCGAAGAGCCATGTAGAAGATTATAAAGTGTAACCCCTGACACATAGGAAAGTGGGGGGATTTGGCAGTGAAAGATTGAATCGAGAAGCATTTCTCTCTGTTGAATAAATTTTAGGCTCATTGGCTATCTATGTGTGTTATTGGAATTTTTCCTGAAGGACTCATTCTTCGATTTGAGAACTCTGTGTATAACTTTAATGAGAAAAAATTCTGTGTGGAATCTCCTTATTTCCCTCTAATTGTCTTTGAACTCATATTCTTAGTGAATAAATTGAATGTGTTTAGTCTGCATAGGAAATTTAGAGAAGGTTGAATTGTGGTTCTGTTGGAAGAGCGAAACCATATGTGAATCCTATGTCTATTGGAGCAATCTCAGTTGAGATAGAATGCTGGTGGTTTTTGGTTTGATTGAATTGAATTGATGAGATTGAGTGCAGCGCCAAGCAGAGAAGACAAATTGAAGAAATGAACTAAAATGCAGTAAGAATCACGAGTTAACACTGTTCAAATACCGGATTACCAGAGAGCAGTTTTGGAGGACGATACCAGTAGTATCGTGTGGCATTTGGGCTCGAGGCGGTTTTGGCCTTTATCAACGCGATCCAATACTTTTTGGACATGTCACCAATCCAATACTACCCATTTCGTGTTTTTTTTTTGGCGTTAAAGTTCCACCCTTGAAAAAACGTGATTTCCATTAGATCCATCCGATCTGCTAAGCAATGGATCCAAGGGTAATCGCACGGCAACTTGCACAGGAGTTAATGTGAGGTATGGCCCAACGGTTTTGGTATTATTAAATGTTTATTTAATAGATGAAAATTGAACAGTGGATGTGTGGGGCCCGTAGAAACGTAATGTATAATAAAAAGCAATGTTCCTAGAGTTAGCGGGGTTTAATATCGTAAGCCCAATGGTTGAGTAGTTATTTAAAGGATCCAAAACATTTGTTATAGTATTATAATACTATGATCTGGGTAGTCAATTCCCTATGTGTAAGTCAGGGTAGTATGTTGCCAAAGGGTTTGAACTTGGGTTTTAATTAAAATTGAATAAAGCACTTGTAGTGTTGTTGCAAGGGTTGGTATTTTATTAGAGAACTTTTAATCTGTTATTTATTTCATTTATCAAATTCATGGAATTTTATTAATGAAATAGAGCCAAGATCTTGAAGTAGACTCCCTTGGTGAAAGACAATATCGAGACAAATAAGAGTGAACAACTCTCCTTAACGCCTGCACCCGAATTTTGCTATCAGTTCCATGGCTTCATGATTAGGCCCGACTTTTCCCAAAACCAAGGGCCAGAATCTAAAATGCATTGTATGCTTTCAGATTTTTCAAAATCTACTATAAAGAAACCCTTAGCACAGGGGTAGATATTAATTTCATTAGAAATGACAAGCTTCCATACCTTTGAGATCCAATTGTGGAGAGCTATCAACTGCAGCCAAAATCCATTAAACCAGTAGATTAATGCACTTTTAGAAATCTTTAAGGCCTCATCCAGTGAGGCCTTGACCACCTGCACAGTGATAGTCGGGGCTTCATTGACAATATGGGTAGGAGCTTGACTCTCAGAGGTGGATGGAATTGGGTCAACATTATCTTTGCATAGATGGGAGCCATACTGCCGAAGAGATGCTATCAAAACCTGTGAAAGGGATAACCATACACTTCTATTTATACTTTCAACAGTTTTTCTGCAACATTTTTGGACTATTATAAACTATACCCTCGCACTTCTTCAGTAAACCTTGTTACAGGATTTCGCACTTCAATTCCAGATTCCATATAGAAATTAATTGTATTCTTATGAATACCTGATCATGCTAACAACTCCACTACTTGCTCAGAATAAAATTCAAAAACTTAGCTTCAGAGATACGAGCATCTCATGGGAATATTTCAAAAACCCACACATTTTTATCGAACCCATTCTAAGCTCTAGGTGGCCACTATAAGCGTTGTGATTAGACACCGAATGGTTTTCTTTGGCTTCAAAGTGTGCGACCCTCGACATAGACCCAAAAATTGTAGAGACGAAGCAGCAGAAACCAAAGCTCGGGAGCTAAAGACTGAAAATCACAGAACCGAAGCCACAGAGATGTACACTACTTCTATAAATATTATATTTATTATACAAATATTTTATATTTATTATAATTTTTTTTTTTATAAATATTATAAAAATATTTTTATAAATATTATATAATAATATATAAATTTTAATATATCATAATTCCCGGAAATTGATTTTATATCATGATTAACTACTTTTCATGTAAACATGTTTGTTATAGAGTTTTCATTTCCACACCATATAAAAATAAAAAACATAAATATTTCACAAGATTTGTTTTACATGTTTGTGGCTAAATATTCATTATTAATGTCAACATATATATATAATATATATAACATATATAATATTAAAAAATTATTAATGTCAACAAACAAACACACACACACACACACACAATAAATAAAAAATATATAATATCACAAAATTATTGGACTCATAGATTTAATTATATTAAAATTAAGGTTTTACATATTTCTTGCTAAATATTCATTACTAATGTCAACATATATATAATAAATACAATATTACAAAATTATTATGTTCATAGATAGATTTAATTATGTTAGAGTTAGGATTTTAGAGTATAATTTTATTTAAATAATTAAAACTTAAAATTAAATTCAAAATATATAAGTTTTATTTGTTTTTATGTGTGAATTTAGATTTGATTGTTATGGTTATTATGTATTATTAGGTTCTTTATGTGGAGCTTGTTTCTTAATAATTATAATATTGTTAATATTATTTACATTTGAGGGATTCTTTCTAACTATATGGTTCCTAGATTAGTGTATGGTTAAGTGAATTGTATGTCCAAGATAGTTTAACTATCTTCAAACAAAGCTTCTTGAGCTTATTGTGTTTATATGTATTATTACAATTAATTAGTATAGAGTGCTCAATCCATTTTCTGTTTAATAAGTGTCTACTCTCACATGTGTTATCATGGTATAACATGGCATCAGAGAAGGTTTGAACATGACTCCCAAAGACCATTTTCGGTGTAATAAGTGTCTACTCTGACATATGTGTTACACTGAAATTTGTCACCATGAAATTTTAGTACTCCCCTGGAACTCTATAACATCAAAGTTCCTAAAATCAAGCCTTGAAATTGAGAGAAAAGCTCATAAAATTAGTAAAAACACTTGTACCGCACTTTCTCTTAACATTGTCTGCGGTGCTGCATTTTTTTGTTCTAAATCATGTGGAGATAAACGCACTTTTTATTCATTAAAGGTATGGACCCCTGTAAAAGGTAAAACAAAGGAGGAAAGTAACATTTAGAAGCCCAGCAGTCAAATCTGGAAGCTTCTAGAAGCAGTTATCCGGTCGAAGGTTTGCTCCTATCATGTATGTTCATTCCTCCATTATGGGAGCCTACACCTTGATTTGTGGAGCCCAATACCTTCAAAAGAGAATTCTATCCCTTCTTATGTGGAACCATAACCTCCTCTCTTTTCCTATAACTTGAAGCCATAGTGCAACTTCAAAGGTTAGAGTTAGTGAGTTAGACTTGGAGATTTTTTTGAGGAGAAATGTTGTAGAGAATCATACTCTCTTAACTAATCGCTATGTGGGAATGATTACACACCCATGTGCATTTTAGCTGAGAGAGTGAAAAGCTTCTCAGAGTAAAGGAAACGCCTGTTCCGGACCCCAGGAAGGCCTGTATGACATCAAGGTAGACACGGTTGTAAGGATCTTCTTTATTTAAGTTAACACAAATGAATATTGTTTTCTCAATGAGTTCTTTAGTTAAATAGCTCATTTATCATGTTTAATCAATGGGTTATTTAATTAATTATCTCATTTCTTGAATTCCTTGATCATCTTGATAGATGTTTGATTCATGAATTAATTTTTATATGCAGGTGCTTTTGATCTTTTCTTGTGTTTGTGATTGCAGATCCTTAACGACAACTTTCTTCAAGCCACTAGAAAGAAGATCAACGCTGGACTACAAGTAGGTTTCTAAAACCCTGTTATAATTAATTCCAAGTCAAAAAATATCTAGAGAAAATAGTTTTTATTTTTCCATTTGTTGCTAGCTGTCCATAGGACACTTGGGAGGTTTGTCTTGTCCGCGGGAATGACTTATCCGTCCAACAAAATGGAGACTCCACAGGGGATTGGATCTTGAACTTCGATTTTTATTTTTATTTTTGACTTGTGAATTTATTTTTTCTGATTTTGATTAGTCTACACTGGGTTGGGCAATAATTACAATAGAATCCTTGAAAATTAATTTAGAATTTTTTATTTTTCTTTATGTTTTCTGGTCTCCTCACTTTTTCTTTGAAAACAGTGCGGTAACCTCCACAGTTTCTCTGTGTAAACAGTGTGGTACCACACCTTTTTATACTGAAACCTATGGACCCAAGAAAGTTTTTGAAAAATTTACAGTTTCTCTTTCCTGGAACCAACTTACATGATTCTCTGTATTTTCCCAAGCTTGTATTGACTGTCAAAAGCCTTGTGTGAATTTCTTTTCAACAATTTTACAATCTCATTAGTCTCTGCTAAGTTAATTGGGTGTTTTGAGTTTCTTTTTTGGATAAATTCTTAATTTTATTTCCTTTGGTCATTACTTCGAGGTTTGTCTCAGTCTCTTAACAATTTTTCAACTTTTCACTTTTGTTTTTTCCCCCAAAGATCAAAAAAATTGTGTCTGAGTGTTAATCGCCTTTGAGTGTTTTTATTTTTTGATCTTTGGAACTCTCACCCGGTTTTCTTTACTCACACTTGATTGGTTCTTAGATCACATTAGAATCATCTTGTGTTTGATAATTCTTTTGCATAGATTACATTTTCATAATTAGAATTCTCATTTTCAGAATATAAATGAAAAATGTGCATAGATTACATTTGCATAGTTTTCATGTGAATTGTGAATAGATTACAACTCCATAGTTTACATTCTGAAAAATCAATCGTAGATTTAGATCAGTTTCTTTGATTGGAATTTACATGTTTTTATGCTTGTTTTAAAAACACAAAAATAAAAAATGGAATTGATTAGCATTGGTTTTTCTTGATGAAATTAGTGCATTAGAGAATTTGTTATATTTTCTCTTATTTATCAATTTTTTCATTCTTGGAAGTGAATGGAAACTCTCTCCTTAATTTAGTTAGGATTCATCGAATTGAAAATATTAGATCATCATATTCAATTGCATTCAGTTTTGAGTCGGGTAATAACGCCACTGGTTTCATATCCATTTACCCTTTGAGTAATAACAGCCTAAATAACACAACGCTTAATTAAAATTCATCTAGTAATTTTTACATTTTTAGGGCTCTTTCCACCAATCTAGCTCAGGATTAGTGCTTTGGAATAGGTTGTAGTTAACTTTCCAAAGCAACTAAAACAAACAAGTAGTCAATCTTGCGGTAGGAAAATTCCAATAGTAGCATGTATGCTCTGGGAAGCTCCTCCTAAAGGAGTCAAGCACGAGATCATATCCGAACCAGTGAGGTAATAAATCCTTCCTCATTGGGAATGATAGAATATATACACGTATTAACAAAGGTAGAACCTGGATTGACCATTGTCGAGGAGCTTGGGGTCACTTGTCGGTAAGCCTTGGATTATGTCAAGGAGCCTTCAAGGGGATTGAGCTTTGTTACTCTGCCCTTGTGTTTGTATCGGATCGTAGACTGTTCTCCCAGGTATATTTGTTCCTATTGGTGACCTTAGTGGCCATAAAATTTAGGATTATTTCCCAAGGTGACGGTGGAGGGAAGATCCCACTGTACCTGGAGCAGACGTCGATTAGACTCACTTGGGCTCTCTGGAGGGTTCTCTTCACTCGAGATGGCAAAGTGGAGAAACTTGCACCGATTTGTTTCATTAAGCAGGTTGTCAAGGTAACTATTCCAACCGTCATTTCTGCATTAAAATTCTACGATGTTGGATTTCATCACCAACTAGTGTTTTAGTGCGGGAATCTACTGTTTGTGTGTGGTTTGACTCCTACATTTGATAGCACATGTTCATTTGTTTGTTTTTACTTTTAGAGAAAATAGGTGTGAATTGTGAATTGTTAATTTTAGTTTTAAATTGTTAATAAAATTCACTGAAGTTGAATCTAATGGCAACTGTTCCGGAATTTACCAACCAAGGAACCCCTCTTAACGAGAATCCTAGTACTTTTCCTTTCTTTGTAAATTTTGATCCTCCTTATATGGCTACATTTTCATTACCTGGATTTAAAATAGGTTTACTGATATGGTTATTTCCAAATACTCAAATTGTTCCACCTCAATTGAATGCTTTTCCTCAACAGAGTTGACCATCTCAACATCACCAACCTTTTGTTGACCCTTTACCTTCTTCGCCCAATATTTCTTCCTCTTCGCTTGGTAAAATCCTTGACGCTAGTAACGAGGTTGCTAAGAAGAAGAAGAAATGGAAGAAGAAGAAGAAGCAAGTTAAGAAATAAGTCAACCAACCAACCATGGCTGCAAGTGTTAGTAGTGTTGAAGAAACCTCCAACATGCATCATAAACCAAAATTCCCTTGAAAGCTTTGTAAGGGTGACCACTTCCTTATCAAATGTCCTGGTATTCCTAAGGTATTGGAAGTATGGTCAGAACATTCTCATCAACTTACCGTTGATCCATTAACCAGTGATATTCAAGTTCTTAGGAAAAAGGGTAAAGTTAGGTTTCCTTATAATTTATGCAAACGGAGTCATCAAAATCACATTTTCCCTCACATGGATGAAGCCTCAAAATTGTTGGAAAACCTCATTGTTCCACAACAAGAACTTCCAACTGGTTATCATAAACTTTCTCCCAACCTACCGTCAAATGACGGATTGATTGATCTAATTCCAAGTACAGTTAATCCCACTCTTCCATTGGAGAGTGAAACTCATATCACTTAGGTTGATGATCCTTTTGTTGATCAAGTGGTCGACCTGATTTCACATTCGATCGATCCCACTCTCCCTATAGAGAGTGAAGTTCATACCACTCAGGTTCTTCTTGTTATGTCATATTCTTCTATGCCAGGGGCCATTTCACCTGTTCCTACATAATCCCCTCCAAGAACTGAGGTCTTCTCCTTTGATTGGAATAGACTGATAGAACATTGTCTTCCTTCTTCCATCCCTTTCCAAATCATTGTGCAGGCTTTTCGTAAGAATTTATGCCGCACACATGTAGATGAAGGTGCTTCTGTTAGTATTTTATCCTCAACTGCTTGGAAAGCTTTGGGCTCCCCTCAGCTTGTGCTTGTTACACAAAATGTGAAAGCTTTTAACAGAACTATTAGTGAACCTTTAGGGATCCTTCCTAAGTTTTATATTACTTTGGAAGGTAAAACTGTCTATATTGATCTTATGGTATTTCGAGGCCCTTTGGATTTCAATTTACTCCTTGGGCGAGACTATGTCTATGCAATGAAAGTTGTCGTATCAACACTCTTTCGCGTGATGTTTGTCCCTCACAATGGAAACATTGTGACTGTTGACCAAATTTCATTCACTAGTCTTGATTCGACTACCAATAATCTGACACCCTTAAATGTTCCTTATACTAAAGTGGTATCTACCCTGTCATGGGTTAATTATGTGGCAACCAGTCCCATGTTTTCACTTATCGATGCAAGAGAGCCTCTCACTGTTTGCTCTACTTCCTATGACTTAGATCAGGTAATTGACATGGAGAAATCTATGGGATTATTTGAACGCGATGTTCTTATCCCTTTTGAGTCTCTTAACATGTGTTCCTTCCAGAGAATTGTTCTTCCATCTGATGAAAACCTTTTCAAAGCCATGATCAAGGAGTGTCCCTTGACATGTCTTTCTTCTATTTGGAAGCCATGA
Organism: Pinus albicaulis; assembly: GCA_034641835.2. Taxonomy (NCBI): domain Eukaryota; kingdom Viridiplantae; phylum Streptophyta; class Pinopsida; order Pinales; family Pinaceae; genus Pinus; species Pinus albicaulis. The sequence continues at coordinate 362,899,313 of CM076572.1, read as the reverse complement.
CAAGGGACCTCGTGAGGATAGTTCCTTTTACTGTGTCAACCTCGTTAAAAATTGAAACAAATACCAAGAGGAAAGTTCCTTTTACTGTGTCAACCTCATTAAAAAACGATTCAATGATTAATGAGGATAGTTCTTTTCTTGTGTCAACCTCATTAAAAAATGAATCAGTAGGTTATATAGGTAGATTGTAGAGAGTAGATATGAGGACAGTTCTTTTACTATGTCAACCTCATTAAAAAATGAAACAGACCCATGAGGACAGTTCTTTTCTTGTGTCAACCTAATTAAAAAATGAATCAACAGGTTATGTAGGTAGATTAGAAATAGTAGTTTATGAGGATAGTTCCTTTTACTGTGTCAACCTCGTTAAAAAATGAAATAGGTCACCATGAGGATGGTTCTTTTCCTGTGTCAATCTCATTAAAAAATGAAACAAATCCTCTCCTATTCAAGTCGATTCTTTCATCTGATCTCGTAAATGAACCTTTATTCCATCCAGCTTTTAGTAACCAGTAGTCTACTTATTTGAATGAAATGAAGCTTAGGGGGCATGCGCTCTAGCAAGTTACGCTTGGGGGCCATTGAAAATTATCTCAAGCATGTTTTTTCCTTTGTTGCAAGCTTGTGTAAAAATGAAACAAACCATTTTCAAGCATAGTTTTCCTACTTTTCGAGCTTGTGAAAAAATGAATCCTATCTCAAGCAAAGTTTTATTTGTTTCAAGCTTGTGTGAAAATGAAACCTATCTCGAGTCTATTTCGGTTATTATTTTTAGGACTCGTTAAACTCATGAAAATCCTGAGATTATTTTGCTATATTTCATTCTTGTAAAACACATGAAAATGTCGAGTTCTTTCCGTCTTTTCTTGCTCGTAAATTAAATTAAAATTCGGCCATATGAGTACAATTTTTATCACTTTTTCGAACTCGTTAAAACTTACAAAAAAGTGAAACTACTGAGTATACTTTTTTCACTTTTCCCGACTCTTGAAAATTACGAAAAATTGAAATCTGGAGTCCTCTTTTTAGCCCTTTTCAGACTCTCTAAAAATGAAAATATTACCGATTACTTGACTATTGGAACTCGTTAAAGGAAATGAACAGTCGTCCCTTCAGTCTAAGTTTACCCCTTTTCTGGACTGAAATGGACTATTTATGAAAAAGGTATACGTTGACTAATCATGGTCAATAGAGTTCTCTCCCGCATTATTTTATCCTTTTTTGGGCCTGAGGGACTAAATTTACGAAAAAGTACACCTATGGAGTTTTCTTAAGTTTTTTCTTCTGACTCCCTAAAAAATGAAAAACACCGAGTTTCTCCTATACTGGACTCATTAAAATTCAACAGTAAAAGACCTGTTGATTACAAACAGGAACAGACCACTCCTTCTTAGGGTTTGATTTTAAGCTAAGTTGGACTCATCCGAAGGATGAGCTTATAAACAAGCAAATGTTATCCTCCTCAAGCTTATCAAAAGTAAAGAGGTACTTGCTAGAAATGGTGGGGGAAAAGAGAGAAAAAAAATTCATCTGTTACACTTTCATTTATAAAAGTGGTATACCACTCTTGAACATGACACTTTTTGTCACACTTTTACCTGGGTTGGGAAAATCCCTTGCCTATTAGTTAATCAAACCAATTGAAGGTCTTCAGTCGGTTTCTGGGTATTAGCTTAGGGCAACTATCACCAAACCATATGTAGTGTCATTATGTGTTCAAGAGGACAGTCAAAAAAACCATTCATCTGCAAACATTTGTCTCCATTCGCGTTGACCATCCCTGAGTCAGTCCTTGCAAAAAAATTCTTAAAAACTTGATCTATGGTTTCGTGTCGTGAGCTTGCTAACGACGGATCACTTTCTATCGACGACAGCTCATCATCTAGGAAGTTGATCTAGAATCCGTCAGTACCTTGGAATATGCATGCCTTAATGGCAGGTTTCTTGCCTTCGATGACAGGTTGCATCATTGACCTTTGATCGAACGATTCTGTAAAATGTTTGACTTCATATCAGTTATTCACATCTCATGGATTGTACTGAGTACTTTGAGAGCCATTGTCATTATTGGTGGTTTCTCTCACACTTGTTAATGGTTCACATCATTGACTGGTAATCAAGTGGTTTCTACCATGTTCGACTTCAATACATTTAATCGCATGGCCAGAATCGTACTAGTTTGGGAAGCAGATATCAAGACCCTAGATCAAGTTTCCACCATCCAGCCTATGAGGATTTTTTATTATTCATTATGCAGTAGACTATCATTATAGGTGGCCACGTCCATGTTGTGTCTACACTATTGATGTAATATTAAAATCATTTCTATATCAGAACAAGTTTAGTTAGTTTTGATCTGAGTATGGGAATGCCTACCTCAGTGATGATATATATATATTATCTACATTGAATGCTTTTACAGGGTTCTTACTGGGGTGTCCATAGGCTAATCCTTGAAATGATAAAGAACATCACTTTTCGAATGCTCTTAGACTTCGCACTTTAGGGGGAAATTTGTTACACTGAAATTTGTCAGCATGACATTTTAGTACTCCCCTAGAAGTCTATAACATCAAAGTTCCTAAAATCAAGCCTTGAAATTAAGAGAAAAGCTCATAAAAGTCTTAAAAACACTTGTACCGCACTTTCTCTTAACATTTCCTACGGTGCTGCACTTTTTTTCTCCAAATCATGCGGAGCTAAACACACTTTTTATTCATTAAAGGTTCAGATCCCTGTAAAATGTAAAACAAAGGCGGAAAGTAACATTTAGAAGCCCAAGAGTCAAATCTGGAAGCTTCTAGAAGCAGTTATCTGATCGAAGGTTGGCTCTTATCATGTATGTTCATTCCTCCATTATGGGATCCTACCCATTGATTTATGGAGCCCAATCCCTTCAAAAGAGTATTCTATCCCTTCTTATGTGGAACCATAACCTCCTCTCTTTTCCTATAAATTGAAGCCATAGTGTAGCTTCAAAGGTTAGATTTAGTGAGTTAGACTTGGAGAATTTTTTGAAGAGAAATGTTGTAGAGACTCATACTCTCTTAACTAATCGCTATGTGGGAATGATTACACACCCATGTGAATTTTAGCTAAGAGAGTGCAAAGCTTGTCAGAGTAAATGAAACGCATGTTTTGGACCCCAGGAAGGCCTGTATGACATCAAGGTAGACACGGTTGTAAGGTTATTCTTTATTTAAGTTAATACAAATGAATGTTGTTTTCTCAATGAGTTCTTTAGTTAAATAGTTTATTTATTATGTTTAATCAATTGGTTATTTAATTAATTATCTCATTTCTTGAATTCCTTGATCATCTTGATAGATGTTTGAGTCATGAATTAATTCTATTATGCAGGTGCTTTTGATCTTTTCTTGTATTTGTGATTGCAGATCCTTAACGACGACTTTCTTCAAGCCACTAGAAATAAGATCAGCACTTGACTACAAGTAGGTTTCTAAAACCCTGTTATAATTAATTCCAAGTCAAACAATATTTAGAGAAAATAGTTTTTATTTGTCCGTTTGTTGCTAGCTATCCGTAGGACACTTGGGAGGTTTGTCTTGTCCGCAAGAATGACTTATACATCCAAAAATATGTTAACATGGTATAACATGGCATCAGAGAAGGTTTGAACATGACTCCCTCAGGGGAGGCCAAGAACATGTGGAGAGTGGAGAACTTTGTTCTGAATATTATGAATTGTAGTATGAATTTTTGGTGTCCCAATTTTTCCATGTGATGTTTGTTTATTAGATCTATAGTATAAGAGAGAATATGTTATTTTTTAAGGAGGTTCATACCACTATGAATAAGAGCCATGAATTTGAAGTAGCTAGAAAGGGATAGTTGTGTTATATAAATTATAAAGTTCATCTACATTGTGAAAGGAACAATGTGTAGGAGAGTGTAGTGATTTACTCTTTGTGGGTCAATTTTTATAGAACAATCATTGATCTATTGACCAAAAAAGAGGAAAAATTTGTGATAAACCACGTGCTATGAGGAGGAGCCACCATAGATGGTTTTCGACACCCTAGAGAGGAATGAACTAGAACACAAAGAGAGAGGAGCTAATTTTTAGATCTATTGGCATTCCATTTGTAGCAGCAACAATTTCCTATAGCAAGGACTAGATGGAGTAACTGTGAGATGGTAGGTTTGCCTTGGGTGGAGAACAAATCCAATACTGTTACCTTCAAAATTTTGTTGGAAGCTAGGGGAGACATCAATATTATTACTACTGAAACCACGACTAGGCTATCCCATGACTTTAACAAAGAACTCGATAGAGAAGTACATTTTTCTTCTTTTTTGAAAGAGATATTCACAATAAATAATTGATCGGTCATAGTATTAAAGGTATGAAGATTTTTGTGATAAATCACCCTTTCTACAACTCAAAAGATAAATTTTATTATGAGGAAATAAATTATTGACCAATTATTTTGACTGGTATGAGGTCGAATATGCACATACACCCGAATTTGATCCTTTATACTAGTCCATTAAAATCATCAACTTCTGTCAGTTTTTCAATTTCCCTTCGAATTTGATTGAGGTAATTGATCGTTCAACATGATTGTCGACATGTTGTCCCTAGTTGAATGTCTTGACTAGACTTGTTGAGGTTCATTCCTAGTCAAATTGTCTTACCAAACCATCTACTAAATGTACTCTAATCGACTATGATTACCTGTAAAGAATTCAACATTTTAACAACTACTTCTAGAATTCCTTTCTTGAGGTCTACCTCCACACAGATTCGTCACAGGTAAACATTAGAGGTTTTGGTTTTGTTTTGTTAACGTATTTTCATATAGTATCTACAATTCTTTTTGACACATCACCCTAGTAGAAATCAAGAGGAAAATGAGGAAGGTGATTTCGAGCAAGGATGGATAAAGTAGCATCAATTGCGAGTTCAAAATTAGGACTCCAATGACTGAGATACATGCCTATTATGTCATAAAAGTATACGTCACTCCAAAATATGAAGTCTTCATCCTCTATATGTTCAGGAAGAATATAATAACATCCTCTTCCACATAAGAACTGATTAAAGAAACTTTTGATTAGATGTATCTTTTTTATATTTACCTATGATTGAATATAACGGGGAGAGAGTTAGAGGCTAAGAAATTGGTCATCCATTCTATGCTTAATGAAGTTCAATGCCTTGCATTTGACAAGCACATGGAGGAGGTAGATTCTAGATTCGATCTAACTTTTACAAAATGGGACCAAGAAGGTTTAGAAATGATTTTACTTAAAGAATCCAAAAATCCCTTGAATAGAGCAAGAACCTCTACAAATTTGAGAGGGTATCTATCATGACAACAAGCCAATTGACTACACAAAAGCATACATCAATACATGAGTATTGTTTAGGGTAATAAGGAGGTTATGAAAAATATATTTATTAGCCCGAATTAATAATAATAATAAAACAATTATTCACTCTACAACGTACAAATGGCTTGAATGCCAAAAATATATCTCCTTATAACATGATTTCACATCTTTCATTATTTTGTAATAGAGAATGTTTTGAATTAAAAAAATAACAATAATGCTTACATTAAAAATGTTTATATTTTTGGATATATTTTCACTAAGCTAAACTTTCTTAAACCCACCAATATCAATGTCAATTCCGAGTAGCTCACTAAGTAAAGTTTATAAACTTCACTGTAAATTTTATGAATATTTCAACATAGTTTTATGAATGAAATTCTTCATTCCTTCTTAACTAAGTCATACTTAAATTTATCCAAATTTATTTCACATATAAATTCCAGTTAAATGGAACTTAAAATATTTGAAATAATATTCCATTCCGTATTTTATGATTGACATTTAATACATAAGATTCATCACTAAGTCATACTTAAAGTTATCCAAATTTATTTCACATGTAATTCCATTTAAGTGGAACTTATTACCATACAAAATAAAAAAAATAAAACTTATATAATGAAATCATAATAAAATGGAATGGGTACTGATCCTCAGAGTAGCCCTACCAAAGGTGGAATGGGTCGTCGTTACAAGCTTATCTCGGACGTGCTATGCTGATTTTTCTTTGGGGCATGTAAGGGATACAGTACATGGTTGATCGACGGTTCTGTCAAGTTTCCATTTTCCGTAAACAGCGCCTTTTGTCAGGCATATTTGCTACGTATGTAAATAACTTAATTTCACCAACGGAAGTATTGCCGTTGCCATATATATTTATAAAATTTTCATTCCCATTTTTTTCGGTTCGAACAACATTCATTCAAAGACAAACTGCGAGTCCTTCCTTCGATAGAGTGTTAATCGTGCAAACACAGGAGTTCATATCTAAGGCTTGATATTCCAAAGCAAAGTAAAATCCGAAGGGTATGAAAACTAGGGAGAAATAATCACTCTGCTGGGTGCTCCCTGCACAGTTGTAATGATTGAAGAGTCGCAATATTACACATTTGTTCAAGTTTACATATGTTACATCTAGCTTCTTTTTATTTGTTTGGTTTAATATAATCATTAAAATAAAAAATAAAAAAACAACTTAGAATCTTAGTGTGTTTTGAATGGTGGAAATACATTTAGCACTATCAAAAATCTCTGGACACTTAAAATCTTTTAAAATTTAATAGTTATAATTCAAATTTTCAAAAATTTCTATCCAATTTTATCATAATCTTATTTAAATTTCCATCATATCCAAGACTAATTTATAGATTTTTTTTTAAAGCTACTCATATAAAATTATAAAATGAGAATTAGAGTTTTCTGTACCTATCATGATGCCCCCTAGGTAACTGTAATCGCTTGGTTTCGGTCGTATAAAATAAGAGAAAATAAAGATGGTAACTATGGGGTCAGAGAATATGGAAATTGCAAAGCAAGTGGCATCAGGGTTCTTCTGATATGTTTGCGACGACGGGCTATTTTGGCGTGAAACATGCAAGAATGTTGATTTCCTGTCTATATGATAATGGTAAGCGTTATTCATTTCGCTGATCATTACATTCTTATCCATATCAGAATGTCTTTCCATGGCTTAGCTCTAATTAATTTTTGCTTTCTCATTTCTCATTCATATCAATATGAACAAGTATATTTGTGTAATTTTAATTGATTTTTGCTATGAATAAGTAAAATTATTTATTAGGGCAGTAATAAAAAATAAATTATTAGTAAATTTTAATTTTATTTAAAAAATTTATTATTATTATTATTATTAAAGATAAAAATAGTTAATATAAAAATTAAATATATATTAAAAAACATATAATATATTTTTTTATTTACTTCATTTTATTTAAGAAATTTTTAATTTGTAAATAAATTTTTTTTAATATTATATATACAAAATACTATAAATGATTTTATATGACATTGGTTCATAAAATATAATTTTTAATTAAAAAATTTAATTAAAAAATTAAAATTAAAATTAAAAAAATAAATAAAATTTTTTGATTTATATATATTATTAAAAATATTCTATAAAAGTTAAACTTTTACCATTCATTTAGTAATCATTAATAATTGAACTAAAATTATAAAAATTTTATTAAAAAAAACATACCTCTTAAAATAAAAATATTTTTTAAATAATTTTAAATATAATTAAAGTATTTATATTTATATTACACACTATTTTTATAAAATATATATTTATACTTTAATGAAATATTATATTTATTATAAAAATATTTTATATTTATAATTAAAAATATATATAAATATTATATAATAATATGTATATGTTAATACATTAAAGTAATCACAAAAAAGTCCTTTTATATAACGGTTAATTAGTTGTCAAGGTAATCATGTTTGTTATTATAGTTTTCAATTCCACACAATATAAAAATAAAAAACATAAAATATTTCACAAGGTTTGTTTTCCATGCTTCTTGCTAATTATATATATATATTTCAAAATTTATTTGGCTATGTTAGAATTATATATATATATATATATATATATATATTAAAAATTATTATTTTCATAGATTGAATTATTTTAGAATTAGGATTTCCGAGTATAATTTTATTTAAATAATTAAAACTCAAAATTAAATTTAAAATCTATAAGCTTTATTTGAGTTTATGTGTGAGTTTAGATTTAATTGTTATAGTTTTTAGTCATTATTAAGTTTTTTTTTTTTTTTTTTTTTGAGCTTGTTTCTCAATATTTATGAGATTGTTAAGACTATTTACATTTAAGAGATTATTTCCAATTAGATGGTTCTTAGGTTAGTGTATGGTTAAGTGAATTGTATGTCCAAGATAATTTGTCTATCTTCAAAAAAAAGTATCTTGAGCTTCATTTGCTTATATTTATTATTACAATTAATTAATACAGAGTGTTCAATCTATTTTGTGTGTAATAAATGTCTAGTCTCACATATCTTAACATGGTATAACATGGCATCAAAGAAGGTTTGAAAATGATTCCCTCATGGGAGGCCATGAACATCTGGAGAGTAGAGAATTTTGTTGTGAATACTATGAGTTGTCGCATGAATTTTTGGGTATCCCATTTTTTTCATGTGATGATTGTCTATTAGATCTATAATATAAGAGAGAATATGTTACTTTTTAAGGATAATTCTACCACTATGAAGAAGAGAAATGAATTGAAGTAGCTAGAAAGGGATAATTGTGCTATATAAATTATATAGTTGATCTATGTTGTGAAATGAACAATGTGTAGGAGAGTGGAGTGATTTCCTCTATGTGAGTCATTTTTTATAGAACAATCATTGATCTGTTAACCTAAAACAAGGAAAAAGTTTTGATAAACCATGTGTTGTGAGGAGGAGCCACCATAGATGGTTATATGAAAATTATTACTACCCGGAATCTTACTGCATTAACTGTTGGAACGTGCTATATTTTTTATTTACTAAAAATTTATTTACTATGTTTTACAAAAAAATAACGAAATCCATACACTATTGCCTTCACAAATAAAACTGCAGAAGAAAAATAAGTGCGGAAACAAGATCTGAGCAATAGAAAATCATAGACACATATGCCATCATTGTTTTTGGTCTAATGTCCCTGGAAAACCCAATGTGGGAAAATTGGTGCAGGAGTTGAGGGTTTATATATTATGTAATAAATTATGCGTACAAATCTATGATCGAAGAATCTGTCAAATCATGCAGAGAAAGGGACAAGTAAAATCTTGTGAGGAAAACCTCACTCCTCCAAGGGAACCCGACACTGGCTTGCACCCAAAACGAGCTACTTTGTGCTACCTCTATGTAGTGATTGCATCACTTTATGTCACAATTGTAGCTACTCTTTGTCTCTGTGCTAGTCTCTCTTCTAGCTGGAAACATAGGTCTTCTCACCTCTGAAAACTCTCTCTAGGAACTAGAATTGACAAAACACTGCCTCCTCAATAGAAAACAAAATGCCTCTCAGGCTCTGTGCAGTGCATGCGTAGCCTCTAGATCACTCGATTTGCACAGCTACTGTGGCTTCTACTGTCTCCTCTCTATGCATTCTCTCGATTGGGATTTCTTCCAACCGGAATTACTACCCCTCTCAGCAAAGAATCTCTCAATAAATATTTCCTCTAAGCACTGCTCACTTCAGAAATTCAATCTCTCGATCCTTTGACCCTCTCGGTGTATTTTCCAAATGACCCTTCAAGTCCTTCTTTCTTCTTGTTGAAACTTCAACGACCAAGACTAAATGTCTAATCAACGTCTATTATTAACTTATGACTTGTTCTCTTCCTTTTCTAGAACATTCACACTTTGTCTTATAAATACCCTTTAATTATTTTATTTTCCTAAGTTTAGACTTAGGGTCCTTGAAAAATAATTAATTATTTTAATAAAACACATCCTAAGTGGAGTTTTCCCAAACGATTTATGGGCTCTATGGAATATATGTGCCCAATCCTGCTTGCCAATTTTGAGACTTAGAGCACATATGATGCTACCTAAATCAACAATTGACACCATAGAGAGGAATGAACTAGCACACAAAGAGATAGGAGCTACTTTGTAGATATATTGGTATTCCATTTGTAGCAACGATAATATCCTATAACAAGGACTAGATGGAGTAACTGTGTGATGGTAAGCTGGCCGAGGGTGGAGAACAAATCCAATATTTTTACCTTCAAAATTTTGTTGGAAGCTAGGGGAGACAACAGTATTTTCATGATGTTGTATTACTTTTCATGTCTCCAAGTACTAGAGAATTTCTCCATGCATGAAGAAACTAATTCGAGTGTTTGCAACACAATAGGCTAAAACTTGTGAACACTGAGTAGGGACCATAAAAGAATTTATGCTTGGGGGTAAATGGGATTTTTTGGTAAATTGAGATAAAAAAAAAATATTAAGCTTGATCCTAATGTGATTTGTAGATTGTGGAGCATAATTGATTTAAAGCGTGAGAATGAGTATAAGGTAGATAAGTAGATATTTATGGTGGAAAAAAAAAATAGAAGGAAACACCATTTGAAATTGTGGTTTTTTAATTCATTGTAGCCTATACATCATAAAGGACATTCAACTATTTGCCAATTTTGCCCTGTTAGTGTGCTTGGTGCTTGGAAGGAAGATATCAAAGATATGGTTTAGTTGAATGGGACCTAATAGATAAGTGGAGTTGGATGTAGTGGTAGTTGTTTTAGAAGAGGGAATAGCTCATTGTGAATAATTCACTAGAAGGATTCCACGTGTTTTCAATTTATAGAAGGATTTATACATTTTTAATATGGAATGATGATTGTGAACCATCAATGTAAGAGTAAGAGCTATGAACAATTTGTTTATAAGATTGCAAAATACCCCATGTATTAAAATGAATATTTAAAATTATTCTCTGAAATAGATATAATGGATAATAAACATTGAAGATAATACTTCATTTCTTGATGAAAAACATTGTACATAAACCTAATTTAAAGGAGAAATGGAATCTTATATTGATAACTAAAATATAATACTTACAATTCAAGAGAAAAGGATTATCTCTAAACTTACGAGTTACAAGGCTTCAATATTGGAACTCTAACACCCCCATATAAATTAAATATGGGGAGGAAATAAAGAAAAAAATGAAGAATTGGTCCCCACAATGAGGCCTACTTAGGTGCCCATGTACAACCTCTCATAAGTGGATAAAAAGAGAAAAATCCATAGGAAAAAAATGTTGAACTCTTAGTTAAACTGAGAGGGGGGGGGTGAATCAGTTTAACACATACATGGACTTTTAAAACTTTTCTTTTAAACCTTATTTACACCTTCATTTCATGGTCAACTTAATATGTGAGCAACAATTATCAAGCAGATTTGTTTATGTAACAACAGTCTTAATATGTAAGAAACATGTATTAAGCAGATTAGATAAACAAATCAATACATAAATATCATGCACAGAGACACCGGATATAAGTGGAAACCCATAAAGGGAGAAAACCACATCTTATTATTGTTGTGATGCAAAGGCAAGCTCCAACTCCCTCTCACCACTGTTTTCTGCAGGCACCAACCTACAGGGGGCTCTATCCTCAATTCTGCAAGCTACAACTTGCAAGGAAGCTCCAACTCCCATCAATTTTCTGCAGGCACCAACCTACAGGAGGCTCCAACCTCAGTCAGCTACAACTGACATTTTATCAAGCTACAACTTGATGTGGAAGCACCAACTCCCATCTATTTTCTGCAGGCACCAACCTACGGGAGGCTCCTACCTCAGTCAGCTACAACTGACATCTATCAAGCTACAACTTGATAGGGAAGCTCCAACTTCCTTACTCTTTCAAAAGAAAAACACTTGCTGATTTACCTTGGATATCAGCTATGTTCTGTACCTTCTTCTCTGTTGTTCATCAACTCTTATATCAGACCTGCATCATCTCTGCTCAGCCCCTTCTTCTTCTTTGCTCAGCTCCTCCTTATTCACATTCTTCTTGCAGCTTGCTTATTCTCTTCAACTCTCTTTAATTCTGTTGCATACTCTCTTCTTCTCTCACTCCTTTTTCGTCAACTTATCCCCTTGGATATTACCCTGTTTTATACAAAAATAGCTTCATGGATGTTTGTATTCCACTGGGAATTCGAAATGGACATCCATGTCTCTTTGCCTTCTGCCTTCTCATCTCTTTTCAGCTCACTCAGAAAAATGTAACTGTAGGTGCTAATTTTAACATTACAGTGGGAGTTTGTTTTTCTCTCGGAGACTTGCCAATGCATCACAAACAATAAAAACAATTAAAACATTTACATTCGAATTACAATTTGAACTCCAGCTCAACTCATTTAGTCTTTTGAGTTGGTACGCATTTGTCTTTTCTTTGGCTGTCTTTTATCTCCTTTCGGCTTTGTTTGCTCTTCTGTCTTCTGCTGTGGTGTAACTGCTGCATACGTGTAATTGTGCCTTTTATATCCGCTAACTGTAAATCTGGAGGAATTCCAACTCTATTCATGCCATGAGTGTCTTGTTGATGTGGCGAGTTCCGCAGGTCGGAACATACATATATCACAACTATATTAATCTAATAATCGCCCTCCCGTTAAGCTGAGGCCCGTGGGTCTTCACACCACGCGGCATGTTTTAATACAACCGCAACAATGTAATATATATACATATAACAATCATATCACAACGCTCGTATTATAAATTGAGCCATTCTTTAATTCCGCGGGGGTAGCAAACTCAAGCAGATAAGGGAAGAAGACCCCCTCGGAATGCATTACACATATCTCCAACTTATATATTATCTTAGTGTAAATAGAGTTTCGATCCCCTTGTGATTTCCGATTGCTATTGATCGCAATCAAAACTTTGAGTTGCAAGCCCCTCTGCTTTGTTTACCTCCGATGCGATTGGGAAGGGGTCCCACCATATAAAACTTCGTTTTGTGCGCTCCATATATATCAATTCTCAGCGTAATATAGTGAAGACATATTAAACATATAAGAACTCCTTTTGGGTCCACTTGACACACTTCCCGATGCAATGAGTCTTCTCCGAATGCTATTTATCGCTCCTGTTCTGATTCCGATTCAATCGGAAATCGCCAATCGCCTGAATTGGTATCACTCAACTATTGCAGCTCCAAATGTGTTTCGATTGCGATTCAATCGGAAATCACCAATCGATTGAATTACTATCACTCAACTATTGCAGCTCCAAATGTGTTCCGATTGCGATTCAATCGGAAATTGCCAATCGATTGAATTGCAATGCGCTTCCACCTTTGGACTTCTTCACATTTCCGATCCGATTAAGGAGGGGTCCCACCTTATAAAACTTTTTTTTATGCGCTCCATAATATATATGCCTTGGACCTTTGGTTCTTTTGCTTTCGAGAAAACTGTTTCAATGTCTTAAACTTTCCAAACTCCACTAACTTCGACACTGCCCGATTTGCATCAATCACTGGAATTCTTATAATTTAAAACAGAGTTGCTGCTACGTCATTTCTTATATATGTATACTTTGCTGCTAGAGTCAAGCGATTCCCGGAATAGTATTTGTGTTATATTAAATGTATAACGCTGGTTGGAGTATGCGATTCCCGGAATGTGGTTCTGTATTGTATGTGTAACTCCCGGCTTGAGTATGATTCTCGGAATTTATAACTGTTCTGCCTCTGTCTCTGCCTCTGCTACTTCTATCATTCTGCCTCTGCCTCTGCTGCTTCTGTCGCTCTGCCTCTGTTATATTTGTTTCCTCTGCCAGATAGGTGCCTCTGTTATATTCGTTTCTTCTGCCTTTACTTGCTTCTTTGCTGCCTCTATTATATTTGCTGCTTCAACGCTACCTCATTTGCCTGTCTCTGCTATATTTTTGCTGCCTTGCTTCTGTCACTGTGATAACGGATCTTCTTCTGTAGCTATTTGTCTTACGCTCTCTCTTTTAATTCATCTGCTCCTTGACTGATGCTACTCCTTAATTCTCCTTTTGCGGCCTTTGCTTCTTTAAATGAACTTGTCTCTACTGCTCGACCCTCTCTACATCTTGCTACTTTGCTGCTCTCTTTGCCTTGTTGCTGCCTCAGATGTTCCTCCTTTTCATCTCTGTTGCCATCAATGACAACATTTCCAACAAAAAACACCCCCCAAAATAAAGTACAATAATAAATAAAGAAAGAAAGAGAAAATTGAGGAGGTGAAAGAAGGAGGAATCAAGATGAGCCACTAAGGACAACTGCCTTCACTCCAAGCATTAGTCGTAACTAAATAAACCTTGGTGATTCTTAGCACTTTGTTAAAATATCTACCACATTTCTTTTAGTAGGTACATATTCCAGTCTAAGAGTTCCATCTTAAATAAGTTGGAAAATGAAGTGCATATGGATCTCAATATGTTTAGTCCTTTGATGCTCCATAAGATTTCTAGAAATATGTATTTCACTATGATTATCACACCAGAGAAGAGTGTGTCGATCTCACTAAGTTATAAACTGAAATAATAATTGACAAATCCAAATAACTTATTGATTTGTGAGAAATGCATCTTGATACACAACATTTGTCATAGATAATGCAATCATTGACTATTTTGGCAAAACCAAGCAATAGGACCAGAACCAAGACATAAAAAAAAGAACTCTAGGTGGAATTTTGATTATCCATTGATAAATACTAATCCTGGATTAGAACATAACCATATTTCCCTTGATTGGATCTACAAAATACCAGAGGCCGAAAATCATCATGCCCCAAAACCATGGGCAGGTCCCAAAAAAAAAATCTCATCCGCTGCCCCTCACCAAAAACAAGGGGGGTTACCACCCCCCTGTGACCCCCCTGCTGCGTCCGGTGCAATGTACAAGGGGTGTTATGACCCCCTCCCCCTCCCCCTCCCCCTCCGCACTTGCGACTAATCGTGGAAAGAATATAACACATACCCAATAAAAAAGGGGTTTTATTATTTCAATTGAATTTGTTCCATGCCCGAGAAAAAATAGCTAAGAGGGATAGGATATAGAGCACACAAAGATGATTGATTCACTTTAGTATCGCACCGATCACAAGGCATACTTCTTTATTCTCACAACCATATTTCCATTTAGAGAAAGAGAATAGAGTCAACTCACTTTATAGCTAGGTTTTTATCCTGAATTGTGTAAAATGTGTGTGTGAGCTTTTATTTATCTATTATTTATTTTCTTCATAATTTTTAATTCGAATGCATGCACTATTAATAGCATTCTATATATCTAGAAATCTAAAAAGGAATAAAATTGTGATAATGAAGAATTTCATATTTTAAATATAGTTTTCTCAGATTTATTGTGAAGAACTATCTAGTGCAATATCCACGACAATTTACATATCATATTGGTATCATATAAGGTTTCTTTAGGTATATTTTTTATATTTATAGGGGATATAGATCAACTAAGCCAAAATTTGTAAATTTATGAATATCTAAAATTGTATTTAAATTTTTTTAAAAATTAGTCTTGAAAATAATGAAAATTTTGCCAAAATTATGATAAAATCAGTTAGATATTTTTAAATTTTTAAATTATAATTATCAAACTTCAAAATTTGGCACAGGTACAGCTGTTGTTATAGGTACATGTGTTGGCATAGGTATAGGTATAGGTGTTGTTATAGGTACAGGTGTCGTTATAAGTACAGGTATAAGTGTTAGTAGAAGTATAGATACAGGTGGTAGTATAGGTATAGGTACAAGTGGCAGTAAAGGTGCAGGTATAGGTACAAGTAGTGGTATAGGTACAGGTACCGGTATCGGTTCAGGTATAGAGGATTTAAAATAACGTCTCACAACAAATGGATTGGTTAGATTCAGAGATAGGATATATGTACCAGACGATAGTGAGCTCAAGAAGGTGATATTGAGGGAGTTTCATGTGAAGCCATACTCGGGTCACCTAGGATACCAGAAGACTTTGACTACATTGAAGAGATTCTATTATTGGCAGTATCTAAAGAAGGATGTGGCAGAGTTTGTATCCAGATTTTTGGATTTTCAGATGGTTAAGGCTCAATAATCATGGACTGATAATTTTTTTTATAGTTGTGATGTATTTAAGTAATCATAGGCATGATAATCATGGACTGATAATTGTTAAGCCTTTCCTTCTACACAATTTCGTCATATTGTAGAAGAAGCTATGACACTTCCCATAAAGATGAATGCACTGTTTATATACTTCTATATAATACAACATTTTTTCCTTCTTAAAAAAATGTATTGTTTATTTATATAATTGTTTTTTTCTTTTTGAAAAAAAAATAAAAATAAAAGACACATTAAAAAAAATAGTAATTAGGATTTCAACATACAATTGAGATTATTCAGATCTTTGTTAATTTTAAAAATATAAAATTGAGATCTTTATCAATTTCAAAAACCATTTTGTATTAGTGAAAGTTGATCCTACCATAATTTATTCTAAAATAAATTAAAATAAAAAATAAAAAAGAGAATGAGATAGTGACCAAAAGTATAGATGAAATGGGAGAGGGAATATTTTCTAAATGAAATGGGAGAGGGAATATTTTCTAAATATATATTTAGAGGAGAATTACGAACCTACTATGACACAGGAGCAGGGTAGATGTATCACACATAAATACGGAGTCTTTCTCAAGAGTTTTTAATTGAAAAAAAGGCCGGTGGGATGTACCAAAGTTAAAATAGGGAGTTTTTCAAAAAAATTGAATAAAGATAAATAGGTTTTAATTAAAAATATTTTTGATTTTAAAAGATGTTTTGCAAAGAGAATCATTAATGCATTTATTATATTAGATAAAAAGAGATTTATAAAAACTAGATAAAATAAGATATATCAAAATAAAAAAAATCATTAATTCACTTTTGAAATTTGGTAGAAGGAGACTTATCAAAACTAGATAAAATAAGATATATCAAAATAAAAAAATAACAAGAAAATCTGAGAGTATTTTTTAGGGCTTATGTTCTTTTTTAAGTTTTCAATTAATTAAAAGACATATCATTGAAATAGACATATCATTGAAATGATGAACATATAATTATTATATATATATAGATGACGAACATAGAATTATAATAAAATTATATATAGAATTTGATGGTAGGAAAATGTTGAATTTTGGGTTAAGTCGTGGAAAAATTATTTTTTTTTTACTTTTTCTAATAGGATTTACTTTAAAATGTTGGCCACAAGAAAATTACAAAGCAACTACTTACATAAAAATTTTAATAAAAGAGATATAGAACTTTGGATGCAGATAGTCATACTCCCTTATGTTTTGTCAATCTACATGCCTTAAAAGTATTTTGTGTTGCCTCTTTTATTTATGTAGAATTTTCCATTTTTTTACAGTTATTAAAATAAAAAATTTTAACATTATTATGCTTCCACCTTGATTTAGTTTTCATATGGAAGAAAGAGGTGTTTTTATCTTTCTATCTAAGCCATAAACGTTTGAATCTCAGTTGTCATTCCTCTTCTCCCTTCCAAATTTCTAGATGCAAATTTTGATTGATTTATATTTATTTTAGAAGGAGACTTTCTTTGACTTGTTCCTTTTCATTCTACCTTTGAACCTCCTTAGGTATTGGAAACATAAAAACTCTTGAAAAGAATGAACAACGACATTTGTTTCCTAGGGTTTTTGAGTTGATTTAGCTAATCTAAGCTTAGATTCCCATACAAAAATGGATGACCATCAAGTGAAATATGCCATATGTTGTTAAATTATTTTTAGGACTCCTATGTTATGAATCCATAAGAGATTAAATGTAAAATGTAGTGGCCCATAGTTTTATAGAGCTTCAAATGGGATTACAATAGTCATCTAGTCATAGATTACATTGATAGGATTATCTTTGAATGGACTAACTATTCATGGAAAAAGATTTTATTTTGGATTAAGATGAAATATATCCTAGTAGCAATGCGTCATGATCCAATCCTTTGATTTCTCCAAGTATATTTTCCATTAGATAGTTTGATATTAGTTAAATCACATTGGCTAATGAGATCTTCCATATTTTCCTTTTTTAGATCCCTAATTATACTACATCCTTTCTTTTCAAAAATTCTTGTAATTGTCTTAATGCTACCATGTATAATACAATATTCTAACTCATAATTTGCTTTGATATTCTACAAATAATTCCATAAACCAGTTTTCTCTAGCTATTTGATTAGTTAGTAAACATTGATTATCTACAAAGCATGCCTCGATTCCATATGCCTAAACTTAGTTAACATCTTCTTATCTAAGTTCAAGGAGAATAAATTTTATGTTTTACAAGGTCTCTCAATGTGGAAACTCCTCTTAATGCACCCCTTGAACCAATAGAGGTGCTAGCGCTTTTTTCCTGATCCTTTTCGTAAGAGATAATATGTTTTCTTCACTTAATTTTGTCTCTTGAATAAGAAATGCAGAGGATCTATCTTCTTTTATATTATCTCTTGTATATTCTTCATTTTTTTTGCTTCCCATGCCTTTAAAATTTCAAGAGATGATTTTCATTTATAGTGGAAGGTGGGGAGGTTCGCCTCCAAAGGTGTTAGTAGGTGTGTTTGCTTCAAGGCCTTTCCCATTTTTTGGTCTTTATGTTGAGTGAGGAGTTTGTTTTTTTCTTAGGTATTTATCCATGTTGCTTCTCTCTTTTTTCTTTTCTTTATTTGTTCTCTTACCTACTTTTCCTTGGCATCTTTACCTCCAATATTTCTCCTTCTCTTGAACATTGTTATGTCCTAATTCTTGTTATAATTTTCCTTGCATATAGGTTCTTTTTGTAATTCCCTAGAAGGTTTTTCCTCTTTATTTTATTTTATTGTGTCATCTCTCGGGATCTAAAAAGAATATTTGGAACGATATTGACTAAGATGTGATGGAATCTAGATTTTCGAATGACTGAAATTTGATGCATTGTTCACCTCTTAGTTCTGCGATGGAGAAATTTAAGGGTTATTTGCTACTTCATGGGCCAAGGGTTGATAATGTCCTTTTTTTTCTTGATGGCTTCCTTTCAATTGATTACCATCCTTCCTCCTACTCCTAAGTGTCTCGAGTTTCTTGTGGTAATTTTCAACAAAATTTCCATATTCATGAAAAAAGACACATTTAAAAGGAAATTTTTCATAGTGAACTTGTTATATATAAGAAAAATAATCAAGGGATAACTTGACTATTGTTGGGTTTAAGACACTTAATTTATGCTTTATATACAAAATTTTTAAATATGGAGTTTACTAAACATAAAAACAAAGCTAGAATCTTAGTTATTATAAACCTTGAAATATCATGAGAGAAATTAAAGGTAGTATAAAAAACAATGGCACACCATAAATAATTACATATTAAATAGATATTTTACCCTATAATCCATTAACCAATAAAATAATCTAACAATTGATCTTTGTTGCTCTAATATTCTCAATCGAATATTATAGCTAATCTACAATGAATGTTTACCTTGACCCACACCTACGAATAATGCATTAAATTTACACCATCTCTTGTCATATCTCATCAGCCTTAAATCATGCTCTATTTATAATAATATAAAACCTTGACTCGAAGCATCTTAAATCGATATAGGGGGTTGAAGATCATGTTTTAAGACATTAGGAATCTAAAGGGTCCTAACTATTTTCTGACCTATTTGGACTATAGTTGGTTTCCTTTTGACCACCAATCTAAGTCAAATTTGCACATACACCTAACTATGATCCCTTTGATGGCTTCAGACAATTATCGAATTCCTTTTGTTGCATAAAAACCCTTCAAATTGAAATAAGGGAGCTACAATTTTGTCTTGATTTTCAACTTGTTTTCCTTATTCGAATGCCTTGGCTAGACCTGTTTAAATTTGTTCCTAGTCCTCTTTCCTTACCAATCTATTGAATGATTAAAATATGCTCAACTATGATTACTTGTAAAGAGAACAACACTCCAACACTATCCCACTGATTTTATTCTTTTCATAAGCTATTAATAACAAGCTTTTACTCAACTAAGGCACATAGGCACGAGTCCTCTTTGTGTCAAGGGAGTTTTCCAATGTTCACTAGAATTTTTAATATATAATATTCTTCACCATGTCTACTTTTAGCATCACCTCCTTCTTTACCACCATGTCTCTAATGAAATGGTCCAACTAATAACTCCATCACACAACTTGAATATAAATCCACTAGTCAACCTTCTTCAATCCAAACCACCAGCCTAGTCAATATTGAAAATCCTCTTACATTTGCCTCACTATCATCTATAAGTCCTTTATGTTAGTATATTTCTTGATCACTCATTCCATGCAAATTCCTAAATAATTTTTTTACAACATACTAGTGGTCTTTTCTAGGTGTTGTCATGTATCTTCTTAGTACTCCCACTACATGATAAATATCTAGTCGGGTGTAAAAAATTTCATACATCAAACTACCTAAAAAAATTGCATATGGAAGATGATCCATATCCTTCCTTTCTTCCTATATCATTAATCATTTTTCAAAAATTAGTCCTACCCGAACGGGAACTAGTACCTTCACAAGTTTACGATCATATATGTTGAAATGGTTCAAAATTATTTCCCTACACTTCCTCTGAATTATCTAGAGTTTGATAATTGTGCCATCTCTCTTGATATGCATTCCAAGAAAGAAACATGCAAATACAAAATATTTCATGTTTAATTTTGAGGATAACTACATTTTCACCTTTGTGATTACACCCATTTTGTTTCCAACTAACTTATCATTGATACAAAATACAAAATATATTAATACCTTTCCTTTCGAATTGAGATTTACATAGTGATCATATTGGCTTCTCACAAATCATAATCCTTGGATGTACAAGTCAAACTTCTTGAACCACATATTGGGTGACTTATTTAGGCCATAAGATACATCTTTGAATTTCTAACTAGTTGCTCCTAACCCTTTACTACAAATCCCTTTAGGTTGTTTCGTGTAGATTTCTTCCAAGTCGTCATAATTGTTTTTGTCTTTACACCCATTTTATCTATCTATAGATAAAATGTTGTGACCAGATAGATCAACAGTCTAATAGAAGTTATTTTTTAAATGGGGGAGAGTATCTCACCAAAGGAGACTCCCTCTACATGGTAATAAATTTTCACCACCACTTAAACCTTGTTCTTCTTGACTTGACCTACTTTGTTCATCTTTCTCTTGAAAACCCACTTCCAACCAACAATATACCGTCCATCAAGTAGTTTGAGTAGATTCCATGTCCCATTCTTGAGCAAAGAATCCATTTATTTCCTCATGTATGTTGACTAGAGTTTACCCTCTTTTAACTTGAATACCTCCTCAACTAACCTGGGTTCACCATCGATGGAAAAAAATACAAATGAAACCTTAAATTTAGGTGGGGTATATCATTTAGGTTCTTTCCTTACTTAATAAAAACTCCTAAGAACATGAGTCTGTCATTCCACCTCTTCATCTATCTCAGTTGATTCATCTGAGTCACATTATTCTAACTTCAAGTCAAACACTAGATTTTCTTTTATTTTCTACTTTTTTGCAGTCTCTTTAGTCCAAAAAACACAAAAAAAATTCCTTGGATATCATATATCAACTATAAAATATCTTCCTCATCACTAGATACCACATATTATATCCCTTCATTGCATCCGTGTAGCTAATGGAAATACACTTTATTGAATTATTATCGATATTTGTCCTTTTTCTCATTTGGAATGTTTAAAAATGTCTCACGACCAAAATCTCTAAGAAGTGTGAGTGATGGATCTTTGTAAACCATGCTTCATATGGAGTTTTTCAACCAACATCGATGATGGAGATGGCCAACACCGATGATGGAAACCTATTCACCAAGTAACATGTAATGTCCAAAACTCTTGAGACAATCCCACACTATTTAGAATTCTTCTTTCCTTGTCCATAAACATCTTGTTCATTCATTCTATAGGTCTATTCTACCCAGAAGTGAATGAAGTAATCATATGGAATACTCTCCCATGCTATTACAGAACCATTCAAATTATTATCTATATAATTCACCTCCACTGTGAGTTCTTAAAACCTTTATCTTCCTATTTTTCAAGTTCATTATAAGATATTTGAACTCTTGAAACTTCTTTAAAAACATTGATTCTTTAAGAAATACGACAATTTCATATTGGAGAAATCATCAATGAAGGATACATAATATATGGACTGAGCTAGTGATTTCATTGGTACTAGCCCAAATATATCACTATGAATTAAATCCAAAATCGGGTTTTCACTTGTAGTGCCAGATTGGAGTCCAACAAAATTTTGTTTCCCATAAACACATTATTCATAAAAACTAACTTCTAAATAGTTACCGAGAAAACCTTCGTCCATAAATTTCCATTTCATAGATTGAAGTCCTTTTTCTCCAATGTGTCTCATTCATTGATGCCACAACCTGGCTTTGTTGATTAAACATGAGACTATCCTATCATTTTCAAAGATGAATGCATTATTTCACCACTTAAGTCATTACACCCTAATATCTTGTACATTGTCCCTATCCAAAAAACTCTCATCAATACCGTCACTCTATGAACCATTTTGCATGAATCCTTTTAAAATATAATATGAACACTTTCATCACTTATTCAACTGGTAGATATCAATTTTCTAGCCAAACCTAAAATATGTAGTGCCCATGGGAGTGTTCTACTCTAACCATCTTTTAACAGTGGTCGAACTCGACTTCAATCGACTATCTTAGTTGTTTATTTCTACCCTAGGTAGAAATCCCCTTAGATCATATTTGTCATACTTGCAGACCCACTCCCAATGGGTGTCACATGATAGGATTCTCCTATGTTTATCAACCCTTCCTCGTGATTTAACTTTGTACTTATAAATTCTAAATACACATTTCTTCCTCCATCTAAAGAATTTCTCCCTTTAGTCGAATACTCATTAGATCTCTTACATTGCTCAGGAAACTTTAACTTTCAATATCTTTTGTAATTCCCTACTTTAGCACATTCCTAGCATATTCTTATCAACTTAGTGAGAGACTTAGATATTCCTTTTGATCTAGATCTTCCTTTGGAGAATTTAAGTTTACCTTTGTCAATAAATCAACCTATTATTGATAGATCATATTTAGTCGATCCTTTCATTTTCCTTCCCATCATCTTCTTTGATAATAGGGATCCCACCACGTCATCAAGAGTTAGTGTGATATTATTATTAACGATAACCAAAACTAGGCTATCCCATGACTCTAGCAAAGAACTCAATAGAGAAGTACATGTTTCTTCTTTTTTGAAAGAGATATCCACAGTAAATAATTGATTGATCATAGTATTAAAGGTATGAAGTTTTTTTTGACAAATCACCCTTTCTCAAACTCAAAATATAAATTTTACTATGAGGAAATAAGTTATTGACCAATTATTTTGACTCGTATGAAGTCGAATATGCACACACCTGAATGCGATCCTTTATACTGGTCCATTCAATCATCAAATTTTGTCATTTTTTCAATTTCCCTTCAAATTTAATTAAGGTAATTGATCGACTTGTTGTCCCTAGTTGATTATCCCGACAAGAGTTATTAGGGTTCATTCCTAGTCATATTTTATGACCAAACCATCTACTAAATGTACTCTAATCGACTGTGATTACATGCAAATAATTCAACATTTTAACAATTACTTCTAGAATTCCTTTCTTTAGGTCTTTGTCCACTCAAATTCTTCAAAGGTAAACATTAGAGATTTTGGTTTTGATTTGTCAATGTATTTTCCTATAGTATCTCCAATTATTTTTCAGACATCACCATCTTATAAATCAAGAGGAAAATGAAGAAGGTGAATTACAGCAAGGATGGATAAAGTAGCATCAACTGTGAGATCAAAATTAGGACTCCAATGATTGAGATACATGCCTATTATGTCGTAAAAGTATTATCCACACCAAAATATGAAGTCTTCACCCTCTTTATGTTCAGGAAGAAAAGAATAACGTCCTCTTCCACATAAGAAGTGATTCAATAGACCTTTGATTAGAGGTATCTTGTTAATATTTACTTACGATTGAATATAACAAGGGGAGAGCTAGAGGCTAAGAAATTTGTTATCCATTCTATGCCTAATGAAGTTTGATGCCTTGCATTTGACAGGCACATGGAGGATGCAGATTCTAGTTTCAATCTAACTTCTACAAAATGAGTCCAAGAAGGTTTAGAAATGAGTTTACTTATAGAATCCGAAAATCCCTTGAATGGAGCAACAACCTCTACAAATTTGGAAGGGTATCTATCATGACAACAAGCCAATTGACTACGCAAAAGCGTACATCAATACATGAGTATGGTTTAGGGTAATAAGGAGGTTATGAAAATATACTTATTAACCCGAATTAATAGTAATAATAAAACCATTATTCACTCTAAAACATATAGATTCCTTGAATGCCAAAAATATGTCTCTTTATAACATGATTTCACATCTTACATTATTTTATAATGGAGAATGTACTGAATTTAAAAAAAAAAAAGTAAATGTTTATATTTTTGGATATATTTTCACTAAACTAAACTTTCTTAAATCCAACAATGTCAATGTCAATTCCAAGTAGCCCACTAAGTAAAGTTTATAAACTTCAAAGTAAATTTTTTGAATATTTCAATATTGTTTTATGCCTAAAACTCCACATTCCTTCTTACCTAACTCATACTTCAAGTTATCCAAATTTATTTCACATACCAATTCCATTTAAATGAAACTTATTACCATAGAAAATAATAAAATATAAAATCCATATAGTGAAATAATATTCCCTTCCCTTATATTATGATTGACATTTAATACATAAAATTCAATTAATTGACTAAAACTTGTTAAAATGTTAATTTATATAATTAAATTTTAATTTGATTATTTAAATGGTTTCAAAAGACAAAATTTATTTAAAATTATAATTTTCATTTTTCTAAAGCAATAATTTTACATAAAACTAAAACTAATCAAATTTTAATTGGATTAAGCTGAAAAGACTCCTAACCTCCTATCCGCACTTGTATCTTGTGTGTATAAATGAAAGAGATTGTATAAGGTATGTAGGAGTCTTCTAGCACTCAAATAGCCTTATTTCTACCCAATGAAAATCACATAGCCTCATTGTTACTCCATGGAAATCACATAAATCAAATAACCTCATTTCTATCCAATGAAAAACACTCACTTTTACCCCATGAAAATCACATAAGTTTTAATAGTTAAAAAAATAGCTTTGTCGGCAAATAATTTTAAAATTAACTAAACCTTAATAATCTTTAATTTTAAAATTAAGCAAAAAAGGAAAATGAAACCTTGAATTTTGCCCTAGTTTTTAACAGAATTGAGATACATTTCCCAAGAAAAAGGGGCTATATGAATATCTAAAAATGTATTTAAAAAATTTACAAATTAATTTTGAAAATAATTATAATTCTGTCAAAGTTATGATAAAGTCAGTTAAATATTTTTAAAATTTAAAATTAAAATTATTAAATTTGAAAATTTTGAATAACCTAATAAATTTAATAATACTAAATCATCAGATACAGAATTCCGAATATCCATGGTCTTTCTTTTGACTAAAAATGAACACTGTAAATATTCCAAATTCTGTATCTGAAAATTTACACCACAAGAAATTTCAATCTATCAATATTAAATCTATTTTCACTATAAAAAAACTAAAACACTCCAAAAATATTCTAACTTTTGAAATATATTTTTAACTAAAATCCGACCAGTTTATAACATAGACAACGCCATACCCAAATTCCAATGCCCTCTTTTGCCATGGTATACATGCGTTAGCATACCTTCCAAATTCAGATCAGACGGAATCACAAATGCCGGAAGATGGTGATTGGTTGTCGTAGTCGTTATTCAGAAGAGAGCGTGTGGGTCAACGTCGATCATTCTCGTCCTGTCAAGACAACATCAGGCAGGTTGCAGTGATTGCACATTTACATCCAATCTTATCTTGAAAACAACATTAATTTATAACCATGGGAGACATAGTTGGAACTTGCAATTTTGTTTGGAGTTATTTTTAGTGGTATTTTTTGGAATTTTTTAGATCAGAATTTGGTAGAAGAATTGAAGAGAATTTGGTAGAAAAATTGAAGTGAAATTTTTATGTGTTATTTAAATTGATTTTTTTGAATTCAACATTTATAAAAAACTTTAAAGTACTTAATTATGCAAAGATTATCAAGCTTATAAACATTTCAATTATATTAAAATTATCATTTCAATAAATTCCGCCAAAAAAATTTCCCAAAAATCACAATAAGACAACTAGATTTTGTTTTTCATTTCCTCGGGACAGCCGGAGCGAAACTTCCTCAAACATCAGCCCTTGCGCCACTCTTGCTGATAAAGTGAACTAAAAGTTAAGACAGATCCACCAAGTGTCACCGCGTTTGACGTCGGCCTCTCACCCTTCATCTTGACACAATTTACTGACGAGTTCCGTGATGTATGTAGCATGCCAATCTGGAATAATAAAGCATTTTGGTTGGCAGAGTCAAGCGTTGATTTACATCTGTGTGCCAATTAATATAATCCCATTCCGAATTAAAGCGTTCACATGTCAAAAGTGGACGAATCCAATGTTTTCTCACCTCCGGTATTATATCATTTATAATGACGGTGTCTTGTGGACAATCGTCTTCTAGTGGATTGTATGATTCTCAACTTGATTCGATTGAGACAATGAGACGTGCCACCTGGCACTATGCAGCAACAAGGAAGAAATTACCTGGATGGTTTCTCCATTGAACTTATCCAAGCCCGTATATAATTAACAGTCCCATGAGGGTGAATGCTCACCACGAATATATAGCCCGTATATAATTAACAGTCCCATGGAAGGACCGGTGGCCGTCGTTTGCTTTATTTCGAAGCCGTATTTTGCATTCGGCTGCATATAGCCCTCTGAATTTTGGAAGTACCAATCCACCCACGAACTGTACAAGCACATCCGATCTTATGATTCGATATTGAATCTGCGGAGAGCCTCAGCAAACATATTATTAGAAAAGTATGCAACAGCTGCACGCGTCCATGGAGAAAAATCGCTGGGGATCGAGTGGTATGGATCAGGAACCAAGTAAAACCCTAAATTACAGATCCACAGAGAATACTAATAAATTAGGGAAGGGAAGAGAATGCTGCATGTGTGGCGACGTTGGATTTCAGGAAAGTTTGTTCAGATGCCACAGATGCCACCATCGATTTCAACACATGTAAGACTCTGTACTTGCTTCTGTTGTTCCATGTTTTTTTGGTCATCAAATTAATTATTTCGTTTCTGATATGTTTATTGTGGAGGCAATCTTGCAGATATTGCAGCAGGTTGTATTGCGATCAATTGGCACTAAACGGCGTAAATGTATGTGATTGGTGCCTCGAATTGGAGGAAAAGCAGAAAATTCAGAGCCACAAAAGGAAAGTTCAATTGCGGGAACCGGAAAGTAGGAAGGTCAAGGTGGTAGCTACCATTGAGAAGCCCAAGAAGATTGCTGGTAAGCCTACCCTTAAAGTCCCTGTCAAATTCGTAGGGAGCAAACAGAACCAGCCGTCGAGTCTCATACAAGGCTGCAAGTTATCAAACAAAAGTTGCAAAAACTTGCCTGGTACTGATCCTCCTGAGAGTAGCCCTACCAAAAGTGGAATGGGTCGTCGCTACAAGCTTCTCTCGGACGTGCTATGCTGATTTTTCTTTGGGGCATGTAAGGGATACAGTACATGGTTGATCGATGGTTCTGTCAAGTTTCCACATTTTCTGTAAACAACGCCTTTTGTGATGCATATTTGCTACATATGTAAATAACTCAATTTCACCAATGGAAGTATTGCTGTTGCCATATATATTTATAAAATTTTCATTCCCATTTATTTCGGTTGGAACAGAGTTCATTCAAAGACAAACTGCCAGTCCTTTCTTCGGCATGAAGTGTTAATCGTGCAAACACGGGTTCATATCTAAGTGTTGATATTCCAAAGCAAAGTGAAATCTGAGGGTTATGAAAACCATTGAGAAATAATCACTCTACTGGTGCTCCCACAGTTGTAATGATTGAAGAGTCGCAATATTACACATTTGTTCAAGTTTCGGTCGTTTGAAGAGTCATAGTTCGAGATTCAAGGGGAATAAATAGTTTGGAAGACCGATTGTCATAATTACTCATCTAAAGCGTACTGCACGATATATAAAATCCCACCAAGAGTAATTTATAATAATTTGTGCTGCATATTGGGAAAACATGAAGGATATATAATATATAAATCAAAAAAATTTAAGTTTAACGACTGTAATTCATATTTTCAATGTAATTCATATTTTCAAAAATTTCTAATTTCAAAAAATAAAAATATTTCCAAAAGGATTATTATAAAAAAATGTGAGAGTTTGCGTTTTCTGTACCTATGATGATGCCGCCTAGGAAACTGTAATCGTTTGGTTTTGGTCATATAAAATAATAGTAAACAAAGATGGTAACTATGGGGTCAGAGAATATGGAAATGGCAAAGGAAGTGGCATCAGGGTTCTTCTGATATGTTTGCGACGGGCTATTTTGGCGTGAAACATGCGATGTTGGCGTGATCATTACTTTCTTATCCATATCAGAATGTTATTCCATGGCTTAATTTTAATTAATTTTTTCTTTCTCATCCTTATGAATATTAACACGTATATTTGTGTAATTTTAATTGATTTTTGCTATGAATAAGTACAACTATTTATTCGGGCAGTAATATGAAATAAATTACTGGTAAATTATAATTAAAAAATTTATTATTATTAAGGATAAAAATTAAATATATATTTATATTTTAAAAAAATCTATAACATTATAATTATGGTCATTTACATTATTTTATTCAAGAAATTTTTAATTTGTAAATAAAATTTGTTATAATATTATAACTTTTTTTAATGTTGTATGTATAAAATACTGTAACTCATTTTAATGAATTTAATTAAAAGATAAAAAAAACATAACTACTTTAAAAATAAATGATAATTTTTATATATATATACTAATAAAAATATTCTACAAAGATAAATCTTTATTATTCACTTAAAAATTATTAATAATTAAATTAAAATTTTAAAAACTTTACTCTAAAAAAGACATACCTTTTAATATAAAAATAATTTTTAAAATAATTTTAAATATAATTAAAATATTCATATTTACATTGATGATGATGATGGTGGTGGTTAACGTCCACTGAGACCAATCTTTGGTCTATCGGACCTAAAGAAAAGAGTTATTTAATTTGATTTAAGATTTTATTCCTATGCTCAAAAAGCTTGGAGAGAAGCATCTCGAGCTCACTATAATTTTGACATCTTAAAAGGCTAGGAAGGTCATTATTGCAACAAATATTATGAACTTGAGCTCTAATGTGGTTGTACGCAGGACACTCTAAGAGGAAGTGATTTTCATCCTCGATGTTCATATTCTCACAAAGATGGCAGATTCTTTCCATCCATGGTGTTTTAGGAACTTTTCAGCGACCTGTTTCACTATGGAGCCGATGAGAGTTCATTCTAATCTTGGCTATATTAATTTTCTTCTTTGAGCTAGTTAAAAAAAAGAGATACTTTTGATCTTCTAAGGTGGGGTTGATGACCTCCTTATAATACCTTAATTTTCTTTTAGTTGCTAGATCTTTCTCATACCAAATTTTTTCTTTGAACTTAAAAGTAACAATTTTTTTAATATTGTTGATGTTTTGCAATGCAACATTCTCGTTGATCTCCCAATGGTTTAACCAGGCCCTGGTGTCTTTATACCAACCTCGTTTAAGCCTTAGGTGGTTTTGGCTGGAATTTAAAGCTAGCTTAGGAAGTCTATGGTCTCCTATGCTATTGAGCTTGTGCTTGTACAATAGAAGCCTAGTCATAACTAGGCTCTCAATAGGAGAAAGACCCACTTCTATAAGGAGAATAGGATAGGGTGTATTGCTTTTAATTTTAAGGTTATACATTATAAAAATCTTCTAGATTTGTTCAATCTTTCTCTAGGATTCTCTAGAGATGCTGCAACCCCAAACCTCACATCCATATAAGATAACAAGAGTGACTAAAGTTTCAAAGAGGAACTTCTTTCTATCCCACATTACGAGGTTTGCCATTTTACAATTATTTTCAAGACCAAAATAAGCTTTCCACCCCCCATTAATCCTTTTCTGAATGCTATAGTTCTAGTTGAGCTTGTGGTGAATATCAATTCGTAGGTACTTGTAAAAAGACACTTCCCCCAAGTTACTATTGTCATACATAAAATTAGCATAAGTGTCCTTCTTGGATTTGATAATCATAACTTTTGTTTTGTCAGTGTTAACAAACATACCCATGGTAGAGAAGAAATCCTTAAGAAGTCTAAGTTGCTTATCAAGATCAGATGGGCACCTTACGAGAAGAAAAATATCGTCAGCATAGAGAAGAAGGATGATGACTATCCTAGCTAAGATCGTGCCAGCACATTCTGCTTCCTCTAAACAACCTTCTAGCTTGTCGATGTAAATGCCAAATAGAGTAGGGGAGAGGGGGAAACCTTTTTTAACTCTGATATTACACTTAATATCTTACGACCACCCCTCATTGCTCTTTAACTTGATAATTACATTCTTGTATAACCTTAGAGCGGCTGCTCTTAGCTTGAAAGGAACATTTAGTTCTTCTAATCTATTCCATAGGTTATTTCTAGGAACTGTATCGAAAGCCTTTCTAAAGTCCACAAAGCAACATAAGAGATTGGATTTATCATTGCGGCATTCCTCCACAATGATCCTAAATGTAACAAAGTGGTTCGTTGTTGAATTATTATAAAAATATTTTTATAAATATTATATAATAATATGTAAATTGTAATATATCATAATTCCTAATCACGAGAGATTGATTTTATATGATGGTTAATTAGTTGTCATGTAAACAAGTTTGTTATATAGTTTTCATTTCCACACCATATAAAAGTGGAAAACATAAATATTTCAAAAGATTTGTTTTACATGTTTGTGGCTAAATATTCATTACTAATGTGTGTGTGTGTGTGTGTGTGTGTATATAATATTAAAAAAATTATTATGCTCATAGATTTAATTATGTTAGAGTTAGGATTTTAGAGTATAATTTTATTTAAATAATTAAAACTCAAAATTAAATTTAAAATATATAAGTTTTATTTGTTTTTATGTGTGAGTTTAGATTTGATTGTTATGGTTATTATGTATTATTAGGTTCTTTATGTGGAGCTTGTTTCTTAATAATTATAATATTGTTAAGCCTACTTACATTTGAGAGATTCTTTCTAACTATATGGTTCCTAGATTAGTGTATGGTTAAGTGAATTGTATGTCTAAGATAGTTTATCTATCTTCAAACAAATCTTCTTGAGCTTTTTTTGTTTATATATATTATTACAATTAATTATTAGAGTGCTCAATCCATTTTCGGTGTAATAAGTGTCTACTCTCACATATCTTAGCATGGTATAACATGGCATCAGAGAAGGTTTGAACATGACTCCCTCACACCATTTTCGGTGTAATAAGTGTCTATTGTCGCATATCTTAACATGGTATAACATGGCATCAGAGAAGGTTTGAACATGACTCCCTCGGGGGAGGCCAGGAACATGTGGAGAGTGGAGAATTTTGTTGTGAATATTATGAATTGTAGTATGAATGTTTGATTGTCCCAATTTTTCCATGTGATGTTTGTCTATCAGATCTATAGTATAAGAGAGAATATGTTAATTTTTAAGGAGGGTTGTACCACTATGAATAAGAGCCATGAATTTGAAGTAGCTAGAAAGGGATAGTTGTGTTATATAAATTATAAAGTTCAACTACGATGTGAAAGGAACAATGTGTAGGAGAGTGTAGTGATTTACTCTTTGTGAGTCAATTTTTGTAGAACAATCATTGATCTATTGACCAAAAAAGAGGCAAAAGTTGTGATAAACCACGTGTTGTGAGGAGGAGCCACAATAGATGGTTTTCGACACCCTAGAGAGGAATGAAATAGCACACAAAGAGAGAAGAGATACTTTGTAGATATATTGGTATTCCATTTATAGTAGCAACAATTTCCTATAGCAAGGACAAGATGGAGTAACTGTGAGATGGTAAGTTGGGCTAGGGTGGAGAACAAATCCAATATTGTTACTTGGAAGCTAGGGGAGAGATCAATATTATTACTACTGATAGCCACAACTAGGCTATTCCATGAGTTTAACAAAGAACTCGATAGAGAAATACATTTTTCTTCTTTTTTGAAAGAGATATCCACAATAAATAATTGATTGATCATAGTATTAAAGGTATGATTTTTTTTGTGACAAATCACCCTTTCTCAAGCTTAAAATATAAATTTTATTATGAGGAAATAAATTATTGACCAATTATTTTAACTGGTATGAAGTCGAATATGCACATACACCCAAATGTGATCCTTTATACTAGTCCATTCCATCATCAAATTTTGTTAGTTTTTCAATTTCCCTTCGAATTTGATTAAGGTAATTGATCGTTCAACTTGATTGTTGACATCTTGTCCCTAGTTGAATGTCCCAAATAGACTTGTTGAGGGTCATTCCTAGTCATATTGTCTTACCAAATCATCTACTATATGTACTATAATCGACTATGATTACATGTAAATAATTCAACATTTTAACAACTACTTCTAGAATTCCTTTCTTGAGGTCTACCTCCACACAGATTCATCGCAGGTAAACATTAGAGGTTTTGGTTTTGATTTTTTAATGTCTTTTCCTATAGTATCTCCAATTCTTTTTGAGACATCACCCCCATAGAAATCAAGAGGAAAATGAGGAAGGTGATTTCCAGTAAGGATGGATAAAGTAGCATCAATTGCAAGTTCAAAATTAGGACTCCAATGACTGAGATACATGCCTATTATGTTGTAAAAGTATACGTCACTCCAAAATATGAAGTCTTCATCCTCTATATGTTCAGGAAGAATATAATAACATCCTCTTCCACATAATAAGTGATTAAATAAACTTTTGATTAGAGGCATCTTGTTTATATTTACCTATGATTGAATATAATGAGGAGAGAGCTAGAGGCTAAGAAATTGGTCAACCATTCTATGCTTAATGAATTTCAATGCCTTGCATTTGAAAGGCACATGGAGGAGGCAGATTCTAGATTCGATCTAACTTTTACAAAATGGGACCAAGAAAGCTTAGAAATGAGTTTACTTATAGAATCCGAAAATCCCTTGAATGGAGCAACAACCTCTACAAATTTGAGAGGGTATCTATCATGATAACAAGTCAATTGACTACACAAAAGCGTACATCAATACATGAGTATGGTTTAGGGTAATAAGGAGGTTATGAAAAATATACATTTTAACCTGAATTAATAGTAATAATAAAACCATTATTCACTCTAAGACATACAAATGGCTTGAATGCCAAAAATATATCTCTTTATAACATGATTTCACATCTTCCATTATTTTATAATAGAGAATGTTTTGAATTAAAAAAATAATAATAATGCTTACATTAAAAATGTTTATATTTTTGGATATATTTTCACTAAATTAAATCTTCTTAAACCCAATAATATCAATGTCAATTCCAAATAACTTACTAAGTAAAGTTTATAAATTTCAGTGTAAATTTTATGAATATTTCAATATAGTTTTATGCATGAAACTCTTCATTCCTTCTTAAGTAAGTCATACTTAAATTTATCCAAATTTATTTCACATATAAATTCCAGTTAAGTGGAACTTATTACTCTATATATATATATATATATAATAAAATATTAAATAATTTTTAAAAATTAAAAAAAAAAAATTAAATATATATAAATATAATATTAAAAAAATATAATTATTAAAAATTTATAATATATTTAAAAAAATAATTAAATATTTTTATATTTTCAATTATAATTATTATTGAGTATTAACAATTGAACCTTTAGCTATCATTATTATTTGGTATTAATAACTGAAAGATTCACCTTCTAAAACAGTACTAATATTTTTGCTAGAAAACCTTTCGGTAAAAATCATAATAATTTTGGCCAAAGCGTTTCCTAATATTTTATATTTCAACAACTACCTATTTCAAATTTATTTTTAAATTAATATTTAAATTATATTTAATATTTAATTTAATCATTATATTAAAATATATATACTTACTTGTATACATTTTAATATTATTTTAAATATAAACGCTAACACACAATATTTAATATTTAGATGAAATTTATATTAAATTTACGGCTCATAAAAAACCGGAAAGCAAAGCAAATAAAACCGATGTGGCTCACATCACATGAATGATCGACGATCATACGGCGTACTCCTCCATTAACTACCCGTACTTACTCCTCCATTAACTATATTAATTTGTATGGACTTATGCACCTATAGCGGTAGTCTTTCCGAGGCAGAAGTTTGGCCTAGAATACGGTAAAGATTTTAAAAAATTTAGTAAAGATTTTAAACTTTAGTATTTTGAGTGCCTTAAGGGTTTTAGTGATGTTGAATCCATTTATTGTGCAAAAATGAATTCGAAACTCCAACTATACGATTTCTTGAATTTTAGTTGCCCGATTGAGCAAAAAACTACCATCGGGGGTACATTTCATTGCACAGGTAGACAACTCCATGCCCATGTTCAATTTTAAATTTAGGGTTGGATTCAATACAGCAAGGCCCAAAACAAACGATAATGAAAATTTAATTAAAGCAATGTTATTAGTAGCACTAGTCTTTCTTTCTTTTCTTTTTTTCACTTAGCTCTTGGATACAGGAGAACAAAACACCTAAAATCGATATGGGTGACCTAACATGAATGATACGCGATGATACGGCTCACTATTCCATTAATTACTAGCACAACCACATTAGTAAAAACTAATGTGGTTAGTATACGCCGATAGGCGTATATAAAATAGATTTACAACCACATTTACCAATGGTTGATATACGGCAAATAGGCCTATATCCACTACCCATACATTAATTTTATATCAATAAATAAATATTATATATAATAAATTTATTATATTAATTTGAAAAATATATATTTTATATTAATAAGAATAATAATATATACATACTATAAATTATGATTAACTATATACATATAATTAACTTTGAAATATATATAATATATATAATAAAAAAAAATATTAATAATATATAATAATTTAATATATCATACATGAAATATATATAATATATATTAATAAAAAAAAATAGTAATAATATATAATAATTTAATATATATACATGGCTATACTATTAATAAAGCAAAAGAACTAATAATATATTAATAATATATATTATATCATGAATAGTTATATATTATGTGTATAAATAATAAATATTCATTATTAATAAATATTAGAATATTTATTTATAATGATTATTAGTAACATTATAATCTAATATTTCTTAATGATAATTATTAGTAATATTATAATAATATTTATATTACAAATAAAATATAATATTATAATATTATAATATTATGAATATATATTGTTAATAATGAATATTAATAATATTATAATAATAACACCTGTATCATTATTAATAAAGATTTCAAAATATATTTATAATATATAATAAATAATATATTATAATATTACTAATAATCATTATTAATAAATATTTCAATATATTTATAATTAGTATTAGTAGTATTATAATATTATTAATATTACTATATAAATATTAAAATATTATAATACTATCAATATATATTATTAATAATATTAAAATATTAGAAATAAGCATTATTAATAAATATTTGAATATTTATTTATAATGAATATTAGTAATATTATATTATTCATTAATTTATATAAAAATAAAATTAATAATATTATAATATTTATTTAATTAAATAAATAATACTATATAATATTATAATAAGTATTTAATAATATATATTAAAAATACTTATTAATATATTATAATATATAACTATATACATACTATAAATTATCTTCAAATATATATATATTATATAATAATATATTTATTAATACTAAAAATAATAAAAATAATATTTAATATTTCAATATTTATTTATAATTTAATATATAGATGAACATACTGTAAATAAACCAGGAAAAAGCTAATAATATATACGTAATATTTATTAAGTATTAATAATATTATTATAATATTACTAATAATCATTATTAATGAAAGAGTAACCAGCCATATGAAGCAATTTAAAAACAAAATCCCAAAGTTAATAATTTCGTGATATTTGAGGTAAGAAAGTGTTAACTTCATTACAATGGATAATTAATAATACAACCCAATATCATCATAAACAAAGGTTTAAATATTATAAATAACAAAGGAATTAGTGGGCAAAGCGAAAACCCATTGCCCAAAAAATTCTGAAACCAAATGAATTGGTGAACCCGAGGAATTGATTTAAACATTCGGACAATTGTTGTCACGATGCGGCTGGACCAAGTTTGTGACCAAGGGTTCGACATGGTGACTTTCCCTGTTGAGACAATCTTTGTCGGAATGTGACATTTGATCGAGGATGACATTGATCGAGTATTCATATTATAAGCCAAAAGAACTAATAAACCTAAGGGTTTAATGTATTAGAAACCAAAGGAATTCGTAGACGCAAGGAACAACCATCACCCAACAAATTATAAACCAAAAGAAATTGGTGAACCCAAGGGAATTGATTTAAACATTCGAGAGAATTCTTGTCACAATGCGACGTTGGACCAACTATGAGCGGGGGTTGGCGATGGGTGACTTTCATATTGAAACAATATTTGTTAGAATGTCACATTTGATCATGGATGACATTGATCTTGGAGGTATATTGAACAACACGAAAAATCATGTACGGAATTTATCATATATTACTATATTGCATCTCATGAATGTATTCATTTAATTAATACATCAAAATAATTCCTATACTAAATGAGCAAAGAAGACGCTATAAACCAAACTAATACTAATAAACCCCGAGTTTAATATTATAAACCAAACTAAGTGGTGAACCCGAGGAAAATCATTGCAAAAATTATAAACCAAAGGAATTGGTGAACCCAATGGAGAATTGATTTAAACATTGAGACAATTGTTGTCGCAGTAACGTTGGGCCAAGTATGACCATGGTTAGCAAGGAGTGATTTTCATGTGATACAATGTTTTGTCGAGAATGTGACATTTCATCATGGATGACATTGATCGACTATTCATATTATAAACCAAAAAAACTAATAAACCCAAGGGTTTAATATTATAAACCAAAGGGAATTGATGAACCCAAGGGACAACCATTACCCAACAAATTATAAACCAAAAGGAATTGGTGAAGACTTAAGGAATTGATTTAAACATTGAGACAATGGTTGTCCCAATGCGACGTTGGACCAACTATGACCATGGGCGGCCATGGGTGATTTTCATATTGAGACAATGTTTCTCATAATATATTATTCGATCATACATGACATTGATCGATTATTCATATTATAAGCAAAAAAACTAATAAACCCAAGGGTTTAATATTATAAACCAAAGCAAGTGGTGAACCCAGAAATCATTACCCAAAAAATTATAAACCAAAGGAATTGGTGAACCCGATGGAATTGATTTAAACATTGGGGCAAATTGTTGTCGCAGTACGACATTAGATAGTATGACCATGGTTGGCCAAAGTCAATTTTCATATTGATACAATGTTTATAGGAATGTGACATTTCATCATGGATGACATTGATCGACTACTCATATTATAAACCAAAAAAACTAATAAACCGAGGGTTTAACATGTATAAACCAAAGGAATTGGTGAACCCAAGGGAGAACCATTACCTAACAAATTATAAACCAAAAGAAATTGGTGAACCCAAGGGAATTGATTTAAACATTGAGACAATGGTTGTCACAATGCGGCCATTTCGGACCAACTATGACCATGGTTGGCCATGGGGGATTTTTTCATAATAAGACAATGTTTCTCATAACGTGTCATTTCATCATGGATGACATTGATCGATTATTCATATTATAAACCAAAAAAACTAATAAACCCAAGGGTTTAATATTATAAACTAAATAGTATGATGACGAGGAAAATATTTACCCAAAAAATTATAGACCGAAGAAATTGGTAGAACCCAATGGAATTGATTTAAACATTGAGACAATTGTTGTCGCAACGCAACGTTGGGCCAAGTATGACCATGGTTGGCCAAGGGTGATTTTCATATTGATAAAATATACTGTCAGAATGTGACATTTCATCATGGATGACATTGATCAATTATTCATATTATAAACCAAAGAAACTAATAAACCCGGAGTTGTGTACAAACAAAGGAATTGGTGAACCAAAGGGACAACCATTACCCAACAAATTATAAACCAAAGGAATTGGTGAACCCAAGGGAATTGATTTAAACATTGAGACAATGGTTGGCATACAATGCGACTGTTGAATAACTATGACCATGGTTGGCCAAGGGTGATTTTCATAAGGAGACAATGTTTCCCATAACGTGTCATTTGATCATGGATGGCATTGATCGATTATTCATTTTATAAACCAAAAAAACTAATAAACCCAAAGGGGTTTAATATTATAAACCAAACCAAGTGGTGAACCCGAGGAAAATCATTACCCAATAAATTATAAACCAGAAGGAATTGGTGAACCCAATGGAATTGATTTAAACATCGAGACAATTGTTGTCGCAGTGCGACTTTTGGACCAACTATCACCATGGTTGGGCATGGGTGATTTTCATATTGATACAATGTTTGTCAAAAAATGCGACATTTGATCATGGATGACATTGATCGATTATTCCATACTATAATCCAAAAAAAAACTAATAAACCCAAGGGTTTAATATTATAAGCAAAGGAATTGGTGAACCCAAGGGACAACCACATTTCCCAACAAATTATAAACAAAAGGAATTGAGTGAACCCAAGGGAATTGATTTAAACATTGATTTAAACATAATTTTTTTTGGTTGCCCCAATGCGACGTTGGAACCACACGGAAAACGATGTATGGAATTTCTCATATATTCTACTTTATATTTCATCTCATGAATGTATTCATTTAATTAATACATAACACTATATAACATAGATTTCTATTGTTTTAAAACTGAAACAAATATAAATATCTTGTCATTGAACCAAACCAAAATACATTTAGCAAACCACATTGATAAATATTTTTAATTTCATGTAATAGGGATATGGACTTCAATCTTGAATTTAATGAATGGCTAATAAAAATATTTAATGATTGGTTTACTATAAATAAAGCTGGCTAATGATTGGTTTACTATAAATAAAAGAACAATAGGGACTAAAAAATGAAATTATATTGAACAACACGAAAAATCATGTCTGGAATTTATATCATATATTATATGTTGCATCTCATGAATGTATTCATTTAATTAATACATCAAAAGAATTCCTATACTAAATGAGCAAAGAACGCTATAAACCCAAACTAATACTAATAAACCCAAGGGTTTAATATTATAAACCAAACTAAGTGGTGAACCCAAGGGGAAAATCATTACCCAAAAAATTATAAACCAAAGGAATTGGTGAACCCAATGGAATTGATTTAAACATTGAGACAATTGTTGTCGCGAGCGCGTTGGGCCAAGTATGACCATGGTTAGCGAGGTGATTTTCATATTGATACAATGTTTGTCGGAATGTGACATTTCATCATGGATGACATTGATCGACTATTCATATTATAAACCAAAGAATTTGAACCCAAGGGACAACCATTGCATAACAAATTATAAACCAAAAGGAATTGGTGAACCCAAGGGAATTGATTTAAACATTGAGGCAAGTAGTTGTCCCAATGCGACGTTGGACCAACTATGACCATGGTGGCCATGGGTGATTTTCATATTGAGACAATGTTTCTCATAATATGTTATTCGATCATGCATGACATTGATCGATTATTCACTATTATAAACCAAAAAAACTAATAAACCCAAGGGTTTTTAATATTAAAAACCAAAGCAAGTGGTGAACCCAAAGAAGGAAATCATTGCCAAAAATAAACAAGGAATTGGTGAACCCAATGGAATTGATTTAAACATTGAGACAATTGTTGTGTAATGCGACATTCTAGGCCAAGTATGACCATGGTTGGCGGTGATTTTCATATTGATACAATGTTTGTCAGAATGTGACATTTCATCATGGATGACATTGATCATACTCATATTATAAACCAAAAAACTAATAAACCCAAGGTTTAATAGCCTAAACAAAGGAATTGAGTGAACCCAAAGGAGAACCATTACCTAACAAATTATAAACCAAAAAGGAATTGGTGAACCCAAGGGAATTGATTTAAACGATCAAGTTAATGGTTGTCCGCGATCACGGCCATTGGACCAACTATGACCATGGTTGGCCATGGGGGATTTTCATAATAAGACAATGTTTCTCATAGCAGTGTCATTTGATCATGGATGACATTGATCAATTATTCGTATTATAAACCAAAAAAACTAATAAACCCAAGGGTTTAATATTATAAGCAAACCAAGTGAGTAGACAAGGGAAAATCATTACCCAAAAAATTATAGACGAAGGAATTCGGTGAACCCAATGGAATTGATTTAAACATTGAGACAATTGTTATGCATGGCAACGTTGGGCCAAGTATGACCATGGTTGGCCAAGGGTGAGTTTTCATATTGATAAAATATACGTAGAATGTGACATTTCATCATGGATGACATTGATCAATTATTCATATTATAAACCAAAGAAACTAATAAACCCAAGGGTTTAATATTACAAACCAAAGGAATTGGTGAACCCGAGGGACAACCATTACCCAACAAATTATAAACCAAAAGGAATTGGTGAACCCAAGGGAATTGATTTAAACGACGTGGTTGTCACAATGCGACTGAACCAACTATGACCATGGTTGGCCAAGGGAGTGATTTTCATAGGGAGACAATGTTTCCCATAACGTGTCATTTGATCATGGATGACATTGATCGATTATTCATTTTATAAACCAAAAAAACTAATAAACCCAAGGGTTTAATATTATAAACCAAACCCAGTGGTGAACCCAAGGGAAATCTGGGCTGCAATAAATTATAGACGAAGGAATTGGTGAACCCAATGGAATTGATTTAAACATCGAGACAATTGTTGTCGCAATGCGACTTTGGACCAACTATCACCATGGTTGGCCATGGGTGATTTCATATTGATACAATGTTTGTCAAAAATGCGACATTTGATCATGGATGACATTGATCGATTATTCATATTATAATCCAAAAAAACTAATAAACCCAAGGGTTTAATATTATAAACCAAAAGGAATTGGTGAACCCAAGGGACAACCATTACCCGACAAATTATAAACCAAAAATTGGTGAACTTAGAAATTGATTTAAACATTGATTTAAACATAATTTTTTTGGTTGCCCACAATGCGACGTTGGAACCACACGGAAAACGATGTATGAGATTTCTCATATATTACTATATTTCATCCTCATGAATGTATTCATTTAATTAATACATAACACTATATAACACCTATTTTCTATTGTTTTTTAAAAAGCTGAAACAAATATAAATATCTTGTCATTGAACCAAACCACAATACATTTAGCAAACCACATTGATAAATATTTTTAATTTCATGTAATAGGGATATGGACTTCAATCTTGAATTTAATAGACTATGGCTAATAAAAATGGCTAATGATTGGTTTACTATAAATAAAAGCTAATGATTGGTTTACTGTAAATAAAAGAACAATAGCGACTAAAAAATGGAGGTATATTGAACAACAGAAAAATCATATGGAATTTATCATATATTACTATATTGCATCTCATGAATGTATTCATTTAATTAATACATGAAAAGAATTCCTACACTAAATGAGCAAAGAGCTATTAAAAAGAATTATAAAACATTATATAAATATGTCAAAACACTATTAGCCACATGTGAGTGATATGGAATTCCATATTGATTTTTAATGGCTGTCGAGTGTAACTAATTTTCTACGTGTCGAATGGTTCATTGTAAGAAAAATAACAAAAAACGACATTATAAAAACAAGAAAATTAAAGAACGGAAAAAATGATGTAAACAACAATCCAAAATACTACTATGAATTTGATGAATGTAGACATGTCATTAATATATCAAAAGCATTATTATTATATAAATAGTTCCATATCATAGTGATATGGACTTCAATCTCTCCTCTTCTTTTATTCTAATTGTAACATACGCACTATTATTCATCTTGGCATACCGGTGATAAGAGAAAGGTGGTGCGATACGCAAACCATCTATTGATTTCACTCTTGATGAGTGTGAAGGTCAGCCCTTGTTGTTCTCTATTCCCAATATCAATTGAAGCTCGCTCTAAAGTCAAACCTTGTGACTTGTAGTTATGGAA
Organism: Pinus albicaulis; assembly: GCA_034641835.2. Taxonomy (NCBI): domain Eukaryota; kingdom Viridiplantae; phylum Streptophyta; class Pinopsida; order Pinales; family Pinaceae; genus Pinus; species Pinus albicaulis. Next base: position 362,856,791 of record CM076572.1, on the reverse strand, counting down.
ACCCATGCCATCTTTAAAGGAATTTGTTTTTCGATTTCACTCTTATCAACACAATTGTGATAGGCACAATATTCGGATTGCTTGCATCCAGACGGAACATAACATACTTATCAAAAATAACGGTTGTGAACATTGGAAGCTCGGGTGGCTTAGAGTTGGGCATATAAAATATTTCCTTCACATACCGAGTGCACCATTCACTGCAAGCCGGCTTCAACCCACAAATTACATGTCAACATAACACGCTGGCCACGCTGTAAAACTACGATCCAGTTGATCATCATCGGCACTGCCCAGTTTGAACGTCTTGAAGTCACGGCAATACATCGTGCAATTGGAGAATTTAATGATTTCAACATATACCGGTATGGAAGGAGACCAAATTATTTGTTGGAAACATATTATTTCTTTGCATTAAATAAATCCCTTTCTCTAGGATGCAACTTTGATATCGACGCGACATAAAAACTCCCAATCATCAAAAACCGAGGTTACGCATTTCTTATGTTATTGAGAGTTTCGAGAAAGCGAAAACAAGATTGTTTCTCATCACTCCCCCATTTGGCGAAATATTGTGTCGAGAGTGACAACGATGTTGAATTTTCATAAGACTTTCCCTGTTGTGCACACGCCACAAGGCTTATCTCTCACGGAGGTAGACGCGAGGTCACCCACAAGGATCATCGATCTACCACCAAGGACAATTCTTTTTATCTTGAAATGCTTCTCGTAATCGAGAATCTATTTACATCAACAACCTTGATCCTAAAAAGCTCATTTCATCGATCAATATATGAGATATTGCCTCATTTCCTCTTGGAATAGTGTGATGATTGACCTGTGGTGGTTTCATATCTCTAATTGGGATTTTCAAGCGAGTGTATTGTTTTTGCATGTGTATTGAAGACGACTATTCTGTTGGGGCAAGAAGAAGCAAGGGACTTTTCCCATTACTTGATAGATTAGAAAGAGCCCTCGAAATACACGCGGATAAGGAAAGACTTGCCGGTGCTGGAATACCTTGAATAATCGTAAGAAGAGCTTCACGAATCTCATATTCGACGGAGATACCTTAAAACGTTCAAAAGCAAGTCGGCGTTTTGCAGCAATGAATGCGGAGAGACTAGTGTTCTATTTGAAAAGGTCATAACATCTTATGATATTGCATTCCTTATAAAATTAATAGCTTCTTGACCCATCATGAGAAAATAGTTGCACCTTGCCGATCGAAGGATATATCCAAAATCCCTTCGACCAAGGGTGCTTGAAAGATCGAAACATTGACACTATTTGGTGGAACCAAGCGAGAGAAAAGTTGCCACTCTTGAAAATCATCTTGAAGATTCATTTCTGGTTAGCAAAATCACCATCTTCTCCATCTTCAATATTTTTTTCATCGATTGATGGGTTTCGATCGACATGCCAAGCTTGATATCGGAAATTCCTCCGATTTCAACAATAATTTCATTTGAAAGCCCAATCTCTGTAGAAATGTCACGAAACGGTTTGTACAAGAGCAATTCGACCGACAAAACGTTTTAAATTCCTACGAATCCTCACCGAAATGAAATGAAACAGTAGCCACACATTGAGTTACATGAGCATCTCTTGGCCTCCATGGATCTTTTTTACGAGTTTTGCTCTCATAGGTCCAAGATCTCGGCTTTGTTTCTATCGAGAGATAGATGAGTGGGAAAGAAAGGTCTCTTCGATAATTTTGAACAAATGTATTCTCGGACGAACGGTGTAGGCCATCCCTTGAAATTTTTAAAGAGACCTTTCTCCCAACATTTAAGGAAACAAATTGTATTTGCACACAACAAGAGGCAACTTAAGCAACATATGACATGTTTCTTGTGCCCCAATGTCGCGTTCAACGGCTGTTTACGCAAGAAACCTCCTATTAAGCACATAAAGCATGATCCTCGAGTAAAAGAATGCGAAATTCTGGTTAATATCATGATAGCTTGGAACCTTCTCTACCTTTTGATGCATACTTAGCAATATATTTCGGAATGACATCTTGAGAAAGCCTTTAGTTGGCAATCAACATTTGCACGCCACATTGTTAGAAGGTCAATGTTATGTACATTGAGCCTATCATCATTCTTCTTTGGTTCATATTTTTCTTCCTTGATCATCTGTGAACAATCTTGATTCCCCGGAAAAGATCCCATGGGGCATTGTCTTGAAACCAAGCGAGAATAGTGCCCTTTTTGCATGAGCAAGTCTACACTACACTTTGTGCCTTTGGACACGATTAAACAGACTCTTCATAATCATTATGAGGATTGCAAGAGAAAATACGATCGGTATTCGGTAGGCAAGGGTCATCATTGAGACTGCTTGGAACCATTATATTGCGATGATGTATTTCACGTGGATTCCATGCGGTTACATGGTGTCAAAGAATCTCTTTGCATGTTAAATCACAATCATTTGACCAATCAAGTCTTTCCATGATAGGAGCTCCTTCCAACCATATGAAACCATGGATATGTGTTGAACCTCTATGTTGCCACTCATGTCTGGAAAAAATGAACACGGGGAGTTAATATGAAAAATATGAATGGAAAATCAATAAGAAATTGACAATGAATAGAAAATAAAATCAAGAAAACGGACACATGCAGGGAAGTCTTTAGCTTTAAGATATTTTTGGACTAACTTCCTCTCGAAATATATTGAATCTATGGTGCATAAATGTAGCAGCAATATATGAGGGAGTCTTGGATAACATTTTCAACCTTCATACGATGCTCATTTAAGGAACGAGAATGTGACGGTGCAGGCATGAGGCTATGCGGCTACGGCCACTTTGTGTGTTCGCACTCAAAGTAAAGAACAAAAGATGGACATCCCAGAGGCGGGTAATCATGTCGATCAATTCGGCTCGACATTTAGTCCGGTATGCCCTTGTACCTCTTAAACAAAGACGAACCGCATAAGATGCTCGGCCAACTTATTATTTGGTAAAACGAGAAAGGATGGCAGCGCAACTCATCAATTGTTGTCGGTGAGTTATCATGTAAATGTTTCTTCACCAAAGCTGAAGCGATTGCTTGGCTACGATGCCTCATTATCATGTTCAACGGGAAATATCGGAAGCGAGGATGGCTTCCGAACCTGCGATCATGGTATCTAAGAAGATGCGATGCATACTCATGAAGTTCAACGGTACGGATGCGTGGTTGCAACCAATCGAGGCGACACCGGTGGGGAACAATGTGGGGGAATGCCATATCCAATAACCCCTCGGTATTATATTCATTCATGGAGACGTTCCAATACGCAGGCGATACGATTTCATCAGCGTACGAAATCGACATTATCAGAAATGCTCTAATTTCTTCCACTTCTCTCCGTTCATTAGGTAGGCGAGCAATAAAAGATGAAGGATGAGAGGGCAAATGGTTAAAGAGGAAACCCTTCGTGTGTTGCTGTGAACTCGGGTTAACGCAATATCACAATCGACAAATTTAAGCTTTGGAGGACATGCGGTAATCTTTCGAGCGAGCATTCATCGAATCATAGTCAATCACAACATCTCGATAATATGGATCACGTTCAATTTTGAAACGCAATGCATCCATAACACGGGATCTTTTTACACATAACATTCATAATGTTTGGGCGGAAGCACCATGTCTCCTCACAATCGAAAGTCGAGATCTTGACATGGCGCGGAAGTCTTTGCGCAATTGTTGAAATATCTTGGGGAAAGCTAATGGTGTGCCATATACTTATATTGCCCACCTCGAGCATGTGTCACTTGCAAAATAGGATTTACACGTGCTATTAACATTTCTTCAACTTGAGTAAGAACTCTTAAAATATGAGGTTGCTCGCCGGGATCCATATTGTATAGCCACAAAACGATACGAACCTCTTTCATTCTTACATCGCACACCAAACGGGTCCTTCGGCATCTCAAAACGTGGATTCCGAGGATATGATTCATTGCAAATGTGGCACATTTGGACAGGCGAAAAATAAGTTTATCTAGCTTTTCTCGAAATCTTTTTACATACCGCTGTGATCACCTTTTCATCAAAATAAATATGATTTGTATTGGTTGGAGCATGTCGAGAATGATGTGGAATAGTATAATTTCTTCTAAGATTTATTTGATTTTCGACACCACGAGACTCCCTCCCCAAATTTGAAACATGTGGAACAAATCGACATGGCGTTTCCAAATGTGTGGTACCATTTTACGGAACTAAGAGTTTTCAAGGTTTATTCGACGAATTTTAAAAAAAATTGAATGTCCAAATAATTAGAATTTAAAAAATGGAAAAATAAATTAATTCATTCAATATTTACATTTGTTTCGCGATGTCGATGAAGTGTCCGAGATGGTTGCCTTCATACAACATCGATGAATTGAACATTTGACGATTTAGTTTCGACGCCTCCCATTCAAATTAGTTGTTTTCTGTTAAACGAATCAAAATATTTTATAAAAATAAATGTCAAAAAAGAATAGATTTGCAATGTCACACTTAACAATAAATGAAAAAAAAGGGAAAATACCAAATGCATTCAACATTTACATTTTATTTGGCCATACGGATGAACGCTATGCGATAGTTCCTCTTCGATTATAACATCGATGAAGCGGAACATCTACAAAGTTAATTTGTATGCCTCTATTGAAATAGGTTGTGTCTGTTTGAAGAAAAATAAAATATGCACAAAAATTCAAATAAAAGAAAAATAAAATCAAACACATTGAACATTAACATTAGTTTGTGGATTTGATTCTCGAGGACAATGTAGTGGAAGGATATGATGTGCTTCATATTCAAATCTCATATTAAGAGATGCGAAGACGCGGGGAGAAAATTTCTAGACTTACTCTATTAAAATGAGGTGTACCCTACTCCAAGAGAATAAAATACCTTTCGCTAAAGAATGTAAATACGGCCAAATGTAATAAAACAACCACTATTGCATGGTAGCAAAGATATCATTGGATTACACTCCATTGTTCCACCTTGTTGCTATCGAGGATGACTATTACATTGTCGTCGGACAACATTATTTTCGGAAAATTGGAAGAGACGACGTTTTGATGAGCACGGATCCATATTATCAAATAAATGGCCAATCAAACTATCTCAAGTCACCACATACAATGTCATCATTCCCTCCACCATGGATATTTTGCAACCTTTGGCCTTTCTCGGAAGAAGATGCAATTGCGAACGAGAAGGGTTAGGGTGAAGATTTGCATCCACGTTATGAAGATGATGTTCCTCCCCTATTGCGAGATGTTTCCTCAAGATTATGAAAATTTTCGGGGAGAGCGTTGAAAAGCAATTATGTTGACGGAGCATATTACGGCAACGAACTACCAATCGGAAATGTTCTTTCCATGATATCATCCATAGTACGATACAGGAGGAACCATAAAATCGTTTTGAAGAGTTGTCTCGGTCGTTCTTCTACGATATTTAGCTCTTCTATGCTCATTTATTGCGTCCTTATTTTGTTGATACCGCAAACGGCGACTTTCATTAGACTTGTCACGCGATGCGAGGTGAGTTATTCCTTTTTCTTGTGCGTTTGCTTGTACCTTGAGACGACATGTCTACAACAAATAATAAAATATTTGTTATAGAAGAGAGTAAACATGGAAGCAGATATAATATATGAAATATAAATTATGAAAAAAGGATGAAAAAGGAACACATTTTTTTCCACCTGAGAAACAAATTAAAATCGTTCACGTTATTTTTCCAACCAAATGGCTAAAGAAAAATGGATTTTTTGAAATGGCCAAAACAAAAAAAGTTAAATATCTTGTATCATATTATTCTTTGTAATAGAACATTCACAAGATTAAAATTCTAAATATTTATATGAATTTGAAATATATCTAAATAGTTGGAACTATATACCATAAAAAAACCTTTAGATGCATAACATTGTTTGAGAATCGATGACAAAAAGCGACAAACACCATGTATAGAATAAGTCACGGTAATTACAATTATAGAAACGAGAGAGAAATGGATAACATCCAAACACATTCAAATGCAATTAACGAGGACACAAAAGAAATAAATATTTTTCGAGCAAATTGCAATGTGGAACTTAATGTCCAACATACGGGTACATACACATATAGAAGACACCCACGGAGAACGGAGCCATATAAATATCCATAGTCTTAGCATACATGCCAAAAGTATGCAAAGTAAATAAAAACCACAAAAGAAATATTTTCCCACGACGAGCGGAAAGAGAATACAAAATGGAAAATAGCTAAGACTCCATGTCTACATCTAATGGTGGAATCTCATACATAGAATCCTACGGGCAATTGAAGACATTTCGACTCGATCAAATCGTTGCAATCACACGCGTTGGAGACAAAATCCATTCATTTGTTCATTAGGTTTGAATTATCCAATATCTCTTTTGGGAAGCAAAGACCGGCCACCATGTCATATAACACAAAGGAACTTCCTTGCATTTGCACATAAGAACCCACACCTTGGATTGTTCGAAGAGGAAGATAACCGGGACATTTTCATATTTATATCTATAGACATTTCTTCCAACAACTTCCATCTAAGGCCCCAATCATCCTCAAAGTAATCGAGTTCTTAGGTCACTACACGGTACGACCAAATTGGGAAATTATCTATTTCTTTAATTAACCACACGAGAAGTGGAGCCATCATTGATAAGACATATCAACTCATTCTTGCACATCTACGCAATGACATACACCGAATATACATTGATTGGAACGAATGAAAATCCCCGGAATCATTTTTTATCACATCGAGCCGGTAGATTGTATACCCATATCGAGGATAATCTTCATACTGCGTATGTGTCGGTAAAGCCAAAACAATTTACTTCTATAAAACACTCCATTTGAGGGTGAGGTGCCACAATGGAAGATCGGCCCTTCGCCAAACCACATAAAGACTACGTTTTGTAAACATAAAATTTAGGTAATTCTATCATAGATATGTTTTAGAACAACCCGGTCATATTTGTTGCTGCGACATTTTCCAATAACGAAAAGCCACCAGTCTCCAATTCGTATTCGCTTGATGTTTTTAAGTCCTTTGTAAATGGATTCATCACAAGTAGTTTCGTGAATGGGAGAATTACGTTAGCGAGGATAAAACCACCATTGGTCCAATGGTAGACTCCACCTTGTATGTTGAATCTATGAATCGCAAATGAAAACGAGATATCCGCCCGAGGAAAGCGAGGATGGCTTCAAACCTACGATCATAGTATACGAAGATGCGATACATACTCGCCCAGAGTTCAACGGTACGGATGCGTGGTTACCTTGTCAATGACACCGAGTGGGGAGCAATGTATGAGAGATACCTGTCAATAACCCCTCGGTATTATATTCATTCACGGGAGACGTTCCAATATTTGGGCAATCGATTTCATCGGCTTGTCCCCCGAAGAATCAACATTGTCGAAAATGCTCTAATTTCTTCCACTTCTCTCCGTTCATTAGGTAGGCGAGCAATAAAAGATGAAGGATGAGAGGGCAAATGGTTAAGAGGAAACCCTTCATTATTAGGCATAACGCTGAACTCGGGTTACGCAGTATCCTGATCAACAAATTTAGGCACGGAGGAGACATACGGTAATCTTTCGAGGGCGGAACGTGTGAATCATAGTCAATCACAACATCTCGATAATATGGATCACGTTCAATTTTTGAAACGCAATGCATCCATAACACGGGATCTTTTTATAACATTCATAATGTTTGGGCGGAACTACATGTCTCCTCACAATCAGAAAGTCAAGATCTTCAACATGGCGCGGAAGTCTTTGCGCAATTATTTAAAATATCTTGGGGAAAAGCTAATGGTGTGCCGCTATACTTATATTGCCCACCTCGAGCATGTGTCACTTTTAAAATAGGATTTACACGTGCTATTAACATTTTCTTCAACTTGAGTAAGAACTCTTAAAATATGAGGTTGCTCGCGAGGATCACATGTTGTTATAGCCACAAAAACGATGCGAACCTCTTTCATTCTTACATCGCACATAAACGGGTCCTTCGACATCTCTCAAAAGCATGGATTCCGGGATATGATTCATTGCAAATGTGGCACATTTGGACAGGCGGACAAGCTATCTGGCTTTTCTCGAAATCTTTTTATGCTGCCCCCGCAATCATATTTTCATCAAAATAAATATGATTTGTATTGATTGGAGCATGTCGAGAATGATGTGGAATAGTATAATTTCTTCTAAGATTTGACGATTTTCGGCTACGAGCTCCCTCCCCAAATTTGAAACATGTGGAACAAATCTACGACATGGCGTTTCCAAATGTATTGATACTGCATTTACGGAACCTAAGGTTTCCAAAGGTTTATTAAACATAATTTTTAAAAAAATTGAATATCGAGAATAATTAGAATTTAAAAAATGGAAAAAATAAATTAAATTCATTCAATATTTACATTTGTTTGGCGATGTCGATGAAGTGTACGAGATGGTTTCTCTTCACTTCTAACATCAGTAGATTGAACATTTGGCGAGTTAGTTTCGACGTCTCCATTAAAATTAGTTTTTTCATGTTAAAACGAATTAAAATATTTTATAAAAATAAATGTCGAAAAAATATAGATTTCTAATTTTACAATTAACAATAAATGAAAAAAAGGAGGAAAATATCAAATGCATTCGACATTTACATTTTGTTGGCGATCTGGATGAACGTTATCTGATGGTTCCTCTTCAATTATAACATCAGTAGACGGAACATCTACGAAGTTAATTTGTATGCCTCTATTGAAATGAGTTGTGTCCTGTTTGAAGAAAACAAAATATGCACCAAAAATTCAAATAAAGAAAAATAAAAATGTGCTTCATATTCAAATCTCATATTAAGAGATGGAAGACGCGAGGAGAAAATTTCTAGACCTATATTAAAGTGAGGTGTATCCTAGTCCAAGAGAATAAAATACCTTATCACTAAAGAAATGTAAATAGAGGAATGTAATAAAACAACCACTATTGCATCAACTGTAAAGATATCATTGGATTACCTCCATTGTTCCACGTGAACTGCTATCAAGGATGACTGTTTCTGTTCGTCGGACAACATTATTTTCAGAAGGGAGATTTGAAGAGACAATGTTTCGACCAGCTGGATCCAAATTATCAAACAAATGGCCAATCAAACTATCATCCAAGTCATCACATACAATGTCATCTTTCCCTCCACCATGGATATTTTGCAACCTTTGGCCTTTCTCACAAGATGAAATTGCAGAGACAGAAGGGTTAGGGTGAACATTTGCATCCACGTTATGAATACGATGTTCCTCCCTATTGCGAGATGTTTCCTTAATATTATGATAATTTTCAGGAGAGCGTTGAAAAAAAAAATTATTCTGACGAGGAGAATATTCTGGCAATGAACTACCAAGCGGAAATGTTCTTTCCATGATATCATCCATAGTACGATACCTAGGAGGAACCACAAAATCCTTTTGAAGAGTTGTTTCAGTCATTCTTCTATGATATTTAGCTCTCCTATGCTCATTTATTGTGTCCTTATTTTGTTGATACCGTAAAAGACGAATTTCATTAGACTTGTCACGTGATGCAGGCGACATTCCCTTTTCTTGTACGTTTGCTTGTACCTTCATATGACATATCTACAACGAATAATAACATATTTTTTATACAAGAGTAAACATGGAACATATATAATATATCCAATATAAATTAACAGAAAAGAATGAAAAATGAACACATTTTTTTTCCACCCACAAAACAAATTAAAATCGTTCACGTTATTTTTCCAACCAAATGGCTAAAAAGAAAAATGGATTTTTTCAAATGGCCAAAACAAAAAAGGATTAAATTTCTTGTATCATATTATAACTGTAATGGGAAACCCATATAAATGGAACAAAATTCTAAAGAATTATATGAATTTGAAATATATCTAAATATTTTGAACTATATACCATCAAAAAAACCTAAAGATATAACATTGTTTGAGAATCAATGACAAAAAACTGATGGAAACACCATGTATAGAATAAGTCACAGTAATTACAATTATAGAAAGAGAGAGAAATGGATAACATCCAAACACATTCAAATGCAATTAAGAGGACTAAACGAGACAAAAAATATATATATTTTTCGAGAAAATTGCAATGGAATTTAATATCCAGCATCCGCTACATACACATATAGAAGACACCCCCTCAGAATGGAGCCATATAAATATCCATAGTCTTAGCATACATACCCAAAAGTATGCAAAGTAAAAAAAAGGAAATATTTTCCACGACGACAGAGAGAATACAGAATGGCTAATAGCCTAAGACTCCATGTCCACATCTAATGGTGGAATCTCATCTATAGAATCCATACGCGGAGCAATTGCAAAAACATTTCTAGACTCGATCAAATCGTTGCAATCCTACAACGCTGGAGACCAAAATCCATTCATTTGTTGATTAGTTGAATTATCAATATCTATTGGGAAGAAAAGGCTAGCCATCATGTCATATAATACGAAAGGAACTTCACTGAATTTGCACATAAGAACCACACCTTGGACTGTTCGAAAAGGAAGATAATCAGGACATTTCATATTTATATCTATAGACATTTCTTCCAACAACTTCCATCAAAAGCCCCAATCATCCTCAAAGTAATCAGTTCTTCGTTCAATACACGGGTGATAAAATTGAAAATTATCTATTTCTTCAATTGACCATACAGAAGTGGAGCCATCATTGATAAGACATATCAACTCATTCTTGCATACTGCCAATGACATACATTGAATGTCAGTGATTGGAACAAATGAAAATCCCCAGTCATTTTTTATCACATCAAACCAGTAGATTGTATACCCATATCGAGGATAATCTTCATACTCTGTGTCGAGGTAAAGCCAAAACAATTTACTTCTATAAAACACTCCATTTTGAGGGGGTTAGGTGCCACCAAATGAAAGATCAGCCCTTCGCCAAACCCTATAAATACTACTGTAAACATAAAATTTAGACTAAATTCTATCATAGATATGTTTTAGAACAACCCAGTCATATTTTTTGCTGCCGACATTCTCCAATAACGAAAAGAATCCCCAGTCTCCAGTTCGTATTCTCCCAATGTTTTTTAAGGCCTTTGTAAATGGATTCATCAGAAAATAGTTTCGTGAATGGGAGAATTCTATTGGTAAGGATAAAACCACCATTGGTTCAATAGTAGACGCCACCTTGTATCTTGAATCTATGAATCGCAAATGAAAACGAGATATCGCGAAGAAAGCGAGGATGACTCGAACCTCAAGATCATAGTATCTAAGAAGATGCAATGCATACTCATGAAGTTCAACAGTACAAATGCGTGGTTGCAACCAATCAACAGCACCAGTGGGGAACAATGTGGGGAATGCCATATCTAATAACCCCTCAGTATTATATTTATTCACTGGAGACGTTCCAATACTGGGCCAATCCATTTCATCAACATCTGAAGAATCAACATTATCAAGAAATGCTCTAATTTCTTCCACCTCTCTCCGTTCATTGGGTAGGTGAGCAATAAAAGACGAAGGATGAGAGGGAAAATGGTTAAGAGGAAACCCTTCATTATTAGCCGCACTGAACTCAGATTCTGCAATGTCACAATCAACAAATTTAATCCTGGAGGAGACATCTGTTGATCTTTTGGGTAGAGCATTCACTGAATCATAGTCAATTACAACATCTCGGTAATATTGATCACGTTCAATTTTGAAACGCAATGCATCCATAATGCAGGATCTTTTTACATAACATTCATAATATTTAGACTGAGCAACATGTCTCCTCATAATTAGAAAGTCAAGATCTTCAACATGGCACGGAAGACTTTGTGCAACTGTAGAAATATCTTGGGGAAAGCTAATTGTGTGTCTGCTATACTTATATTGCCCACCTCGAGCATGTGTCACTTGCAAAATAGGATTTACACGTGCTATTAACATTTCTTCAACTTGAGTAAGAACTCTTAAAATATGAGGTTTCTCGCCAGGATCCATGTTATTATAGCCACAAAAATGATGTGAACCTCCTTCATGCTTACATCGTCTGCAAACAGGTCCTTCAGGATCTCTCAAAATGTGGATTCCAGGATATGATTCTTTGCAGATGTGGCACATTTGGACAACTGACAAGCTGTCTAGATTTTATCGAAATATTTTATGCACTGCAATCATATTTTCATCAAAATAAATATGATTTGTATTGGTTCGACCATGTGGAGAATGATGTGGAAGAGTATAATTTCTTCTAAAATTTATTTGACTTTCAGCACCACGAGACTCCCTCCCCAAATTTGAAACATGTGGAACAGATCTATGACATGGGCTTTCCAAATTTATGGTCTGCATTTCTGGAACCTGAGAATATGCAAAGGTTTCTTTAGCATAATTTTTTTTTAAATTGAACGTCCAAATAATTAGAATTGAAAAAACGAAAAATAAATAAATTCATTCAATATTTACATTTGTTTGGCGATGTGGATGAAGTGTACGAGATGGTTGCTCTTCACTTCTAACATCAGTGGATTGAACATTTGGCGAGTTAGTTTCGACGCCTCTATTCAAATTAGTTGTTTCATGTTAAAACAAATTAAAATATTTTATAAAACTAAATGCCGAAAAAAGATAGATTTCTAATTTTACAATTAACAATAAATGAAAAAAGGAGGAAAATATCAAATGCATTCAACATTTACATTTTGTTGGCGATCTGGATGAATGCTATGCAATGGTTCCTCTTCACTTATAACATTAGTAGACGGAACATCTATGAAGTTAATTTGTATGCCTCTATTGAAATGAGTTGTGTCGTGTTTGAAGAAAAAACAAAATATGCACTAAAAATCAAATAAAGAAAAATCAAATCAAACACATTGAACATTAACATTAGTTTGACGATTTGATTCTCGAGGAGAATGCAGTGGAAGGTTATGACTTGCTTCATATTCAAATCTCAGATTAGGAGATGGGAGACGCGGGGGGGAAATTTCTAGACCTCTATTAAAATGAGGTGTATCCTACTCCAAGAAAATAAAATACCTTATCACTAAAGAAATGTAAATAGAGGAATGTAATAAAAAAACCACTATTGCATCAACTGTAAAGATATCATTGGATTACCTCCATTGTTCCACGCGAACTGCTATCAGGGATGACTGCTTCTGTTCGTCGGACAACATTATTTTCAGAAGGGAGATTGGAAGAGACGACGTTTCGATGAGCTGGATCCATATTATCAAACAAATGGCCAATCAAACTGTCATCCAAGTCACCACATACAATGTCATCATTCCCTCCACCATCGATATTTTGCAACCTTTGGCCTTTCTCAGAAGATGCAATTGCAGAGACAGAAGGGTTAGGGTGAAGATTTGCATCCACGTTATGAATATGATGTTCCTCCCTATTGCGAGATGTTTCCTCAATATTATGAAAATTTTCAGGGGAGCGTTGAAAAACATAATTATGCTGACGAGGAACATATTCTGGCAATGAACTACCAAGCGGAAATGTTCTTTCCATGATATCATCCATAGTACGATACCTAGGAGGAACCATAAAATCGTTTTGAAGAGTTGTTTTAGTCGTTCTTCTACGATATTTAGCTCTTCTATGCTCATTTATTGTGTCCTTATTTTGTTGATACCATAAACGACGACTTTCATTAGACTTGTCACGCGATGCAGGTGACTTATTCCTTTTTCTTGTACGTTTGCTTGTACCTTCATACAACATGTCTACAACAAATAATAAAATATTTGTTATAGAAGAGTAAACATGGAACAGATATAATATATCCAATATAAATTAACAAAAAAGGATGAAAAAGGAACACATTTTTTTTCCACCCACAAAACAAATTAAAATCGTTCACGTTATTTTTCCAACCAAATGGCTGAAAAAAAAATGCATTTTTTGAAATGGCCAAAACAAAAAAGGATTAAATTTCTTGTATCATATTATTACTGTAATGGGGAACATTCCAAACATTAAAATTCTAAATATTTATATGAATTTGAAATATATCTAAATAGTTGGAACTATATACCATCAAAAAAACCTAAAGATATAACATTGTTTGAGAATCAATGACAAAAAACTGATGGAAACACCATGTATAGAATAAGTCACAGTAATTACAATTATAGAAACAGAGAGAAATGGATAACATCCAAACACATTCAAATGCAATTAACAGGACACAAAAAAAATATATATATTTTTCGAGCAAATTGCAATGGAATTTAATGTCCAACATCCGTTACATACACATATAGAAGACACCCCCTCAGAATGGAGCCATATAAATATCCATAGTCTTAGCATACATACCCAAAAGTATGCAAAGTAAATAAAACCATAAAAGAAATATTTTCCACGACGGCAGAGAGAATACAAAATGGAAAATAGCCTAAGACTCCATGTCTACATCTAATGGTGGAATCTCATCTATAGAATCCATACGCGGAGAAATTGCAAAGACATTTCCAGACTCGATCAAATCGTTGCAATCCTGCAGCGTTGGAGACCAAAATCCATTCATTTGTTCATTAGCTGAATTATCAATATCTACTGGGAAGCAAAGGCCAGCCACCATGTCATATAACACAAAAGGAACTTCACTGCATTTGCACATAAGAACCACACCTTGGATTGTTCGAAGAGGAAGATAACCAGGACATTTCATATTTATGTCTATAGACATTTCTTCCAACAACTTCCATCTAAAGCCCCAATCATCCTCAAAGTAATCAGTTCTTCGTTCACTACACGGCTGACCAAATTGGAAATTATCTATTTCTTCAATTGACCACATAGAAGTGGAGCCATCATTGATAAGACATATCAACTCATTCTTGCATACTGCCAATGACATACACCGAATGTCAGTGATTGGAACGAATGAAAATCCCCAGTCATTTTTTATCACATCAAACCAGTAGATTGTATACCCATATCGAGGATAATCTTCATACTCTGTGTCGAGGTAAAGCCAAAACAATTTACTTCTATAAAACACTCCATTTTGAGGGGGTGAGGTGCCACCAAATGGAAGATCAGCCCTTTGCCAAGCCCTATAAAGACTACTGTAAACATAAAATTTAGACTGAATTCTATCATAGATATGTTTTAGAACAACCCAGTCATATTTGTTGCTGCTGAAATTTTCCAATAACGAAAAGAAGCCCCAATCTCCAATTTGTATTCGCCCAATGTTTTTTAAGGCCTTTGTAAATGGATTCATCACAAAATAGTTTCGTGAATGGGAGAATTTTGTTGGTAAGGATAAAACCACCATTGGTCCAATAGTAGACTCCACCTTGTATCTTGAATCTATGAATCGCAAATGAAAATGAGATATCAGCCCGCGGAAGCGAGGATGGCTTCCAAACCTCTGATAATATTATCTAAGAAGATGCAATGCATACTCATGAAGTTCAACAGTACAGATGCGTGGTTGCAACCAATCAGCAGCACCAGTGGGGAACAATGTGGGGAATGCCATATCCAATAACCCCTCAGTATTATATTCATTCACTGGAGACGTTCCAATACTAGGCCAATCCATTTCATCAACATCTGAAGAATCAACATTATCAAGAAATGCTCTAATTTCTTCCACTTCTCTTCGTTCATTAGGTAGGCGAGCAATAAAAGACGAAGGATGAGACGGCAAATGGTTAAGAGGAAACCCTTCATTATTAGATGCACTGAACGCAGGTTCTGCAATGTCACAATCAACAAATTTAAGCCTGGAGGAGACATCTGTTGATCTTTCAGGCAGAGCATTCACTGAATCATAGTCAATCACAACATCTCGATAACTCGATAATATGGATTAAGATCAATTTTGAAGCACTTGATGCATCCACTGCCACAGGATCTTTGCAAAAACATTCATAATGTTTAAGTGAGCACCATGTCTCACTCACAATCGAGGAAAATCGAAGATCTTCAACATGGCGCGATCTTTACCAGTGTTTAAAAATATCTTTGGGAAAGCTAATTTAGTGTACACTTTATCACTATATTGCCACCTCGAGCATGTCACTTGCAAAATAGGATTTACCGTGCTATTAACATTTCTTCAACCCGAATAAGAACTCTTAAAATATGAGGTTGCTCGCCGAGATCCATGTTAGTATAGCCACAAAAAACAGTCACGAACCTCTTTATACACTAACACATGCTTTGCAAACGAGTCCTTGACATCTCTCAAAACGTGGATTCAGATACTGATTCATTGCAAATGTGGCACATTTGGACAACTGACAAGCTATCTAGCTTTTCTCGAAATCTTTTATGCACTGCAATCATATTTTCATCAAAATAAATATGAGTTGTATTGGTTGGAGCATGTCGAGAATGATGTGGAACAGTATAATTTCTTCTAAGATTTATTTGATTTTCAGCACCACGAGACTCCCTCCCCAAATTTGAAACATGTGGAACAAATCTATGACATGGCGTTTCCAAATGTGTGGTCTGCATTTCTGGAACCTAAGAGTTTCCAAAGGTTTCTTCAGCATAATTTTTTAAAAAATTGAATGTCCAAATAATTAGAATTGAAAAAATGGAAAAAAGAAATAAATTCATTCAATATTTACATTTGTTTCGCGATGTCGATGAAGTGTATGAGATGGTTGCTCTTCACTTCTAACATCAGTAGATTGAACATTTGGCGAGTTAGTTTCGACGCCTCCATTCAAATTAGTTTTTTCCTGTTAAAACGAATTAAAATATTTTATAAAAATAAATGTCGAAAAAAGATAGATTTGTAATTTTACAATTAAAAATAAATGAAAAAAGGAGGAAAATACCAAATGCATTCAACATTTACATTTTGTTGGCGATCTGGATGAACGCTATGCGATGGTTCCTCTTCAATTATAACATCAGTAGACGGAACATCTACGAAGTTAATTTGTATGCCGCTATTGAAATGAGTTGTGTCCTGTTTGAAGAAAAACAAAATATGCACCAAAAATTCAAATAAAGAAAAATCAAATCAAACACATTGAACATTAACATTAGTTTGTCGATTTGATTCTCGAGGACAATGTAGTGGAAGGATATGATGTGCTTCATATTCAAATCTCATATTAAGAGATGGAAGACGCAGGGAGAAATTTTCTAGACCTCTATTAAAATGAGGTGTATCCTACTCCAAGAGAATAAAATACCTTTTCACTAAAGAAATGTAAATAGAGGAATGTAATAAAACAACCACTATTGCATCAACTGTAAAGATATCATTGGATTACCTCCATTGTTCCACGCGAACTGCTATCAGGGATGACTGCTTCTGTTCGTCGGACAACATTATTTTCAGAAGGGATATTGGAAGAGACGATGTTTCGACCAGCTGGATCCATATTATCGAACAAATGGCCAATCAAACTATCATCCAAGTCACCACATACAATGTCATCATTCCCTCCACCATGGATATTTTGCAACCTTTGGCCTTTCTCACAAGATGCAATTGCAGAGACAGAAGGGTTAGGGTGAACATTTGCATCCACGTTATGAATATTATGTTCCTCCCTATTGCGAGATGTTTCCTAAATATTATGATAATTTTCAGGAGAGCATTGAAAAACAAAATTATGGTGATGAGGAGCATATTCCGGCAACGAACTACCAAGCAGAAATGTTCTTTCCATGATATCATCCATAGTACGATACCTAGGAGGAACCATAAATCCTTTTGAAGAGTTGCTTCAGTCGTTCTTCTATGATATTTAGCTCTTCTATGCTCATTTATTGTGTCGTTATTTTGTTGATACCGTAAACGAAGACTTTCATTAGAATTGTCACGCGATGCAGGTGACTTATTCCTTTTTCTTGTACATTTGCTTGTACCTTCAGACGACATGTCTACAATGAATAATAACATATTTTTTATAGAAGAGTAAACATGGAACATATATAATATATCCAATATAAATTAACAGAAAAGGATAAAAAAGGAACACATTTTTTTTCCACCCACAAAACAAATTAAAATCGTTCACGTTATTTTTCCAACCAAATGGAACAAAATTTTAAAGAATTATATGAATTTGAAATATATCTAAATATTTGGAACTATATACCATCAAAAAAACCTAAAGATATAACATTGTTTGAGAATCAATGACAAAAAACTGATGGAAACACCATGTATAGAATAAGTCACAATAATTACAATTATAGAAACAGAGAGAAATGGATAACATCCAAACACATTCAAATGCAATTAAGAGGACTAAACGGGACAAAAAAAATAAATATTTTTCGAGCAAATTGCAATGGAATTTAATATCCAGCATCCGTTACATACACATATAGAAGACACCCCCTCAGAATGGAGCCATATAAATATCCATAGTCTTAGCATACATACCCAAAAGTATGCAAAGTAAATAAAACCATAAAAGAAATATTTTCCACGACAACAGAGAGAATACAAAATGGAAAATAGCCTAAGACTCCATGTCTACATCTAATGGTGGAATCTCATCTATAGAATCCATACGCGGAGCAATTGCAAAGACATTTCCAGACTCGATCAAATCGTTGCAATCCTGCAACGTTGGAGACCAAAATCCATTCATTTGTTCATTAGTTGAATTATCAATATCTACTGGGAAGCAAAGGCCAGCCACCATGTCGTATAACACAAAAGGAACTTCACTGCATTTGCACATAAGAACCACACCTTGGATTGTTCGAAGAGGAAGATAACCAGGACATTTCATATTTATATCTATAGACATTTCTTCCAACAACTTCCATCTAAAGCCCCAATCATCCTCAAAGTAATCAGTTCTTCGTTCACTACATGGGTGACCAAATTGGAAATTATCTATTTCTTCAATTGACCACACAGAAGTGGAGCCATCATTGATAAGACATATCAACTCATTCTTGCATACTGCCAATGACATACACTGAATGTCAGTGATTGGAACGAATGAAAATCCCCAGTCATTTTTTATCACATCAAACCAGTAGATTGTATACCCATATCGAGGATAATCTTCATACTCTGTGTCGAGGTAAAGCAAAAACAATTTACTTCTATAAAACACTCCATTTTGAGGGGGTGAGGTGCCACCAAATGGAAGATCAGCCCTTCGCCAAACCCTATAAAGACTACTGTAAACATAAAATTTAGACTGAATTCTGTCATAGATATGTTTTAGAACAACCCAGTCATATTTGTTGCTGCTGACATTCTCCAATAACGAAAAGAAGCCACAGTCTCCAATTCGTATTCGCCCAATGTTTTTTAAGTCCTTTGTAAATGGATTCATCACAAAATAGTTTCGTGAATGGGAGAATTCTGTTGGTAAGGATAAAACCACCATTGGTCCAATAGTAGACTCCACCTTGTATCCTGAATCTATGAATCGCAAATGAAAATGAGATATCCACCCATTTTGATTAAAATATTCAGCAGCAAAATAATTGTCTTCATCATTGATGAAAGGAACCATAAATCCAAATTCATTTGTACAAATATGCTTGCAACGCAACAAGAAACAAGGATTTTGCAAAACAATCTTCCATTGCTGAAAAACAGTGCTAAACTTTATCACAACCGATAAAGGGAGCCAAAGGAAGACAATCTCAATAATTTCAAATGGAATACAACTCCAAATAGCTGGATCCATCATAAAACAAGGAAATCACCTAACATAAAAGAAAACAGACGTGATATCAACAAAACAACTTTCAATTAATAGTGAATAGAATAAGCAACATAGAAAAGCAATTTTCCGTCTACAAATATAGTAACATGCACATATACACAATTTATAAAACGATATGATCGACAAGAACAACAAGATCCTCCTCCAAGATGGGAGGTGTAATAATACTAATATTACAATTATTATTTAAGATATTTATTATTTACAATTACAAAGCTTTTTGTTTACTTATGAAATGTATTTTATGTTTTTTTTTTAGTTATTAAATGTATTTTATGTTTTTTTTAATAGTTGCATAAAAAGTATTCAGATATTAAAGGCTCGGATACATTTGTTATAATAAAACAAGGGCACCACATTGCTAATTTTTAAATTGAAAAATGCTCTGCAGATTCATTGTTATAATATATATATATATATATATATCAAAAATCTCCTTAAAAAGGCTTACAAAATGTCAAAAATAAGATGTATTGACAGAATTGCATCATGTGTAGCATAGTGGTTAGATGGTTTCCCACTAGGGGGAAATACTAGTCGTATAGACAAGGCGTTGCTCGACAACGACATCACCACTTGACGTCCAGAGTAGGTACACGGTCAAGATAGTATGCTCGGAGTTCTCTATGTGCATCCCGTTCATGAATATGGATGAGGAGATTCATCCAATTTCTTATCCGTTGCAGTAGTTGTATCGTGGGGCGCAACCGGTAAAGAGGCAGAGTAGGTGGACGCAGGAATCGCTCCTGTACATTAAGAAGTGCAGCTTCTTGTTCACTGATTTCTTTGCAAAATTGTCGGAGCTGTGAGATATATCTATGATCCATTACGTTCCTGCAAGGAAATTGAAAGCATGTTGAAATCCTATTCACTAATTTGTCTTCAAAGGGCATCTGGTTATAAATTTTATGCTTCACTCTCTATCCGCAGTGAAAGCGGTAGCTATTCGATTGGTGCCCGTACACCATCGAAACAGAACACAAACTCATCAGTTCAATTTTCTATTAATAAATTATTGGTTAAAGAAAGAAGTTTTCGTATTGCCATCTACAAATATAGTAACATGCACATATACACAATGTATAAAACGATATGACCCACAAGAACAACAAGTTTTTCTCGATTGTTTAAATTACGAATTATTTTTTTAATAATCTAAGTTGGTAATTAATAATTAAAGGTATTTTACAAAAAGCCAAAGAAATATTTATTTTTATCTAAATATATTTGCAATCAATTTTTTTAAAGTAATAATTACATTTGTTTTTAATAATAATTTATCATTCATATCTTAGATTTTTTAAATTATCAAATTTTTTATAATAGTTTTAATTAATAGTTAATAATAAAATTTATTTTAAAAGATGGTAAAGAAATATTTTTTTTTTCTCTTAATTTAATTTCAATTAATTTTTTTAAATCAATAATTAGATTTATTTTAAAACATGACAAGGATTGAATTTTTTTTTTTTTTGATGTAAATTCAATTTTAATAAAAAAATTTTATGGGTCCAATTTAAATAAAAAAAATAATATTACCAATATAAATATTATTGGAAAAGTTGGCTTTTTAGAAAATATTGGCATTAAAAATTTTCATTACAACTAAATGAAAATGTGTAACCGAAAAAAAGACTTACTTCAGACAACAAAGAGCAAGAAATTTGCAGGGAATATATTGCCTTAAAATCACTCACAAAAACTATGAATGCATATTTCTTTGATGTATAATTTGTTAACAAATATTAGTGCAAATTAGAAATAATTTCTAAATCTTTTGGCCTATTCCAAAAGCTATTGTTAAGTATCATATTTATTTTTTAAAAGGAAATTCATCTAAATACAATAAAAGGAAATTCAATAATCTAAATACAAATCTAAATAAAAGGAAATTCAATAATCTAAATATTAAATAATCTAAATACAAATATTTATTAAATAATCTAAATATTTATTAAATAATCTAAATACAAATAATCTAAATACAATTATTTCTTTGATGTATAATTTGTTAACAAATATTAGTGCAAATTAGAAATAATTTCTAAATATTTTGGCCTATTCCAAAAGCTATTGTTAAGTAACATATTAATTTTTTAAAAGGAAATTCATCTAAATACAATAAAAGGAAATTCAATAATCTAAATACAAATCTAAATAAAAGGAAATTCAATAATCTAAATATTAAATAATCTAAATACAAATATTTATTAAATAATCTAAATATTTATTAAACAATCTAAATACAAATAATCTAAATACAATTATTTCTTTGATGTATAATTTGTTAACAAATATTAGTGCAAATTAGAAATAATTTCTAAATCTTTTGGCCTATTCCAAAAGCTATTGTTAAGTATCATATTAATTTTTTAAAAGGAAATTCATCTAAATACAATAAAAGGAAATTCAATAATCTAAATACAAATCCAAATAAAAGGAAATTCAATAATCTAAATATTAAATAATCTAAATACAAATCTAAATTAAATAATCTAAATATTAAAAGGAAATTCAATAATCTAAATACAAATAAAACGTGAAAAAGAAGATATATATTAAAAATTTAATTCCAAATTTATCTAAGCTAAAAAGTTAGGTACGATCAATATTCTATTGAAGCGTTCTATGTTGAGTATATAATTCTGTTAATTTTGAATTTTTTAAATTATATTTATGTTTTATATACTTTGGAAAAGTTGGCTTTTTAGAAAATATTGGCATTAAAAATTTTCATTACAACTAAATGAAAATGTGTAACCGAAAAAAAGACTTACTTCAGACAACAAAGAGCAAGAAATTTGCAGGGAATATATTGCCTTAAAATCACTCACAAAAACTATGAATGCATATTTCTTTGATGTATAATTTGTTAACAAATATTAGTGCAAATTAGAAATAATTTCTAAATCTTTTGGCCTATTCCAAAAGCTATTGTTAAGTATCATATTAATTTTTTAAAAGGAAATTCATCTAAATACAATAAAAGGAAATTCAATAATCTAAATACAAATCTAAATAAAAGGAAATTCAATAATCTAAATATTAAATAATCTAAATACAAATATTTATTAAATAATCTAAATATTTATTAAACAATCTAAATACAAATAATCTAAATACAATTATTTCTTTGATGTATAATTTGTTAACAAATATTAGTGCAAATTAGAAATAATTTCTAAATCTTTTGGCCTATTCCAAAAGCTATTGTTAAGTATCATATTAATTTTTTAAAAGGAAATTCATCTAAATACAATAAAAGGAAATTCAATAATCTAAATACAAATCTAAATAAAAGGAAATTCAATAATCTAAATACAAATCTAAATAAAAGGAAATTCAATAATCTAAATATTAAATAATCTAAATACAAATATTTATTAAATAATCTAAATATTTATTAAACAATCTAAATACAAATAATCTAAATACAATTATTTCTTTCATGTATAATTTGTTAACAAATATTAGTGCAAATTAGAAATAATTTCTAAATCTTTTGGCCTATTCCAAAAGCTATTGTTAAGTATCATATTAATTTTTTAAAAGGAAATTCATCTAAATACAATAAAAGGAAATTCAATAATCTAAATATAAATCTAAATAAAAGGAAATTCAATAATCTAAATATTAAATAATCTAAATACAAATCTAAATATTAAATAATCTATATTGACCCAAATAAACACAGAGAAGATAACTGAGATATTTAATATCCTGCTACCCACAAACAGGAACGCAGGCGAATATTGGTATTTGGCAGGCCACGGCCAACGATGGGAAGTATCATAGTTTAATATTTTTTTTGTTTTAAAGTTTTGATGAGATTGAATCGGTTTCCATTACAAAAATACAATACAAACACTCTACTAAAACAAATTGACTTCTTTTTGGCCTACCATTTTTAATAATCTAAACAAATTTGCCAACTCCACAAAAGACGCAGATAATCTGAACTTACGTAGAAATGTTTTCGATCGAAATGAATATTTTTATTTATTTCCACAAAAGATGATGAGATCGAACTCATGTGTATCAATAAAATTGGTACACATTCAACACTCTTTTGTTTAGAGACTAATTATGTAAACTATTGAAATGCTAAAGTCAAAGCTGGCCGCTGGGCAAGCCCAATTGATGTAAGACACTAACCTGATCTCTATACCCCAACATGGTACTTCTTGGACAACCCAATATGGTACTTCTTGGACAGATGTACAAACAGTACGATTAACCCGTTTAAAGAAATCCAATTAAAAGGGAGAATTACGGTGATTTCAAGCTAAGTTGAACGAATAGGAGAGATGTCTGGTAGTGGTGCGAAAAATTGTTTTGAACGGCCTCAAACATTAATGCTTGTTTTGTTTTTCAATTTACATTCAATTTTCAAATTTACACTCATTTAAAAAGAAATAAACCAACATAATTATATGAATAAAAATTAATGTCATATTTTGGTGTATTAAATCATGGTGTATTAAACTATTGCGCTTTTTTTTAATGTTAATTGGTGGAGATTAGTCTACACGGCAGAGTATAAAATGCAATACAAGAAATTTAACATATAAACATATTTAATTAAAAATAAAAAACAACAACAACAGAAAGAACACTGCATAGTTTGAGTTTGATTAAGGCTACGATTATCGTGACCACCATGAGCATCGAAGTCTCTGATAACGGTGGCAGCTCAGCACAGCAGGAATGGATGTTGACGTTACAGGCATTGCAGCAGTAGGCGAATCCCTTCAAGGGATGGCCGCAGACCTCGCACTTGGACTTGCCGATTCCTGTTACCGGCTTGTTGTAGAAGATGAGCGGGTGTCGGGTATGGTATGGATGGGAGATAGAAGGGGGAGCCTTGGCACAGAATTCATGAATGTTGATATTGCATTCATTGCATAAATATCTTGCCCCAGTTCCCTGTTCCTTGCATCCATGGCAGGTAAACAGATATGGTAGCGATACTAGGGTTAGGACATGCTGTGGATGAGTGAAATGGCGGATTTGCTCATCCATTTTTGCATCTCAGGGAATCTCAGGGAAAATCGACAGACCTAGATTTGGTTTTCATATCGCATACAGACACACAGACAGCATTCAGATTAATATTAAAATAAATCAAGAGGAAATACCTCTAGTAATCGCTTGCACGGAGTCGGAGCCGAGCTGGAGTTCTTCCTGTTCGCAGCCGGCGCCCCACAAAACTCTGTAAAAAAAAACCACAGACAGTAACGCATCAACGCTGGCATTTTATTGACTAACGCACAAGAGCAGAGTGGCTAAATGAAGCACAGGGAAGTGGGCAGCGTAATCGTCATGACAAACAGTGCATGAAGTCGATCCGCTTCTCGTCCCACTCGCCCACCACCATACCAAAATAATTGGATGAGCGTCCAAGTGGGGTAGCGGATGAAGGGTTTTAATTACGCGGATAATGAAAACCTGGTAGTGGAATAATAATTATTCAATATGGTGTAAATAAAGTTAAAATTAACTTAATTAGTTGTAATTGGCTCTGCGGATCAAATTTCATTATATTTTTTTCGAATCTCCAATCAAGGTGAAGATATTTCCAAATCTACAATCGACGTAAATATTTGAAAAAAAAAAAGTGTATAACAAATTGTGTTTCATTTGAGCTTTCTGTCATGATATTACATGTGGAAACTATTCTAGGTTACAACTTGGCAAGAATGACAAACTACATGTGAGGAAATGTTGGTGCCTCGTAAGTTTCGATATACTTTTGACTGCCTCCAAGACAGTTGGACAATTGCGCCCAAGGGTCTGTCACATACTGTAACCAATATTTCCAATACTATAGAGAATTAAATAAGCTCCAAGTACTTGTGACACCACATTCGTGAAGGCTAACAATATTTCCCAGCCTATACGTTATTTAATGCGTCCTAAGAACCTTGCGGGACAGCCTGGAGTACTAACTTCGGATATAAAATTTCATAACACTGTTTTTTTTTAATGAATTTTCGTTTTTTTTCATTGACTTTATATTTAATCTCAAAGTCGAATTCTAATGTGATTCACACAGATGTTTTTTTTTTTTTTTTGGGAGACTATAGTTGCTAAATAGAGAAGCACTTTCATGTATTTAAACTATTTCAAAAATTCTCCCTACAGTATTTATTTTTTATAAGTATATTGTTAAAAATGGTTTTCTTATATACTTAACCAATTAAGTAATTATTAATATTTAATTTTTCAAAATTCCAATATTTTAAATTTCTTATTAAAGTATTTAACAAATTAAGTAATTATCAATATTTAATTTTTCAAAATTCCAATATTTTAAGTTTCTTATTAAAGTATTTAATAAATTAAATAATTATATATATTTAATTTTTCAAAATTCTAATCTTTTTAAATTTCATATTTAAGGATAATATAGCGATGCATTTAATTAATAATACAGAATGGCTCAGCCAAGATGAAAGGTTACAAGAAACATCAATGTAGGAGTGTGGGTGCATTATTTATTTATTTTCATCAATTGAACCTTCCCACGACTGCGATGGTTCTCCACCCGCTCTATCTTTAATTGTTTTCAGCGCTAATTTCTCCACATGATTGTCACAAGTAGTGGTCTGTGTGCATTGAATAAAAGAGACGACGTATAAACAAACCCCTATATGACTCATAACCGATCCTCAATCTATGTTGTGAGGTAGGTCCATCGCTAAATTTCAGTACTCAATATAAAACTGATGGTTCTTGGTTCCATGCGTTGCATGATAAAACGGTGTACGTGGCCACATTCAACATTTCACAAATGGTTTATAATATGCGGCGGGCGAACGTTTTATAGCTCGAGACTGTTAAATTCCCCATCTTGTAATGACCAACCTGCATTCAACATTTCACGAATGGTTTATAATAGGCGGCGGGCGCACGTTTTATAGGTGGCGACTGTTAAATTCCCCATATCCATTTCCATCGCCACATGTTCTCCATATCCATTTCCATCGCCACATGTCTACGAAGAGAGGATGGGAGGATTTCTTAATTTGATAGGTGGCGGTCAGCAAGGCACAGTAAATTTTTAATCCAGATTTGTAAAAAATTAATTTAAGTACGGTTTAAACCCCTGATTTAGATATGCAAGGAAGTTAGTGGAGTAGATTTGATCCATCGATTTAGTGGCGACGACCAGAATATACTGGCATCTTCCAATCGTGACCATTGGATCAAAAAAATTAATTACCCTAATCACAAAACATGCTCCTTCCGACAGGGGGTTACGCCTATCGAAAATAAATATGGGCATGAACTATTTACACAGTTAGGTGTACCCAATATTCAAATTCTAAATTTGGGGTTATCCTGATCGCGTTGAAAGAAATATAATAGTAATGAAAATTCCGACATCAGTTGGGTATGCCAATGTTCAAATTCTAAATTTAGGGTTATCCTGATCCTTTGAAAAAAAAAATAATAGTAATGAAAATTCTGACATCGGACGGGAATCTACTAATAGAGAGTGCATTGTAATTTTGGCAAAACATTAAAGAGAAAAAGACAAGCTGTCTCAGCCCTACCTTGCGTACAGACGAAGGCTGATCGTGAAGCAGTACCAATAATTACGATAGCAATTTACCACATCAAACATCTGATGAAAGAGGAGGGATCCTCCACGTTGGTTCTTCTCCCGCTGCAAACCGCCGTGGGTTAAACATTACTCAAACCCATTCCAACCGAACCCTGAGTTAAAAAGAGTGTTTAGTCCTATAATGAGCATAAACGGCATAGAGCACAGCAAAGAATATAACCGAGCCACTGAAAACTATTTTAGAGAAACACAAAACCATGTAGCCTATGTCATTTCAATGTTTCAAAAAGAAAATAATTAGGTCAAAAATCCGCTGGCCAAAACCTTGGAAAAGCAAAGCCACCCCCCAAATAAAATTATCAGCACGGACTACTACAGAGAAATCTTTACCTTGATGGCGATGTCTATGTTGATTAAAGTGTCAAAGAAACGCTAGGCCAAAGGGCTTTCTCACACCCTGCATTTCCCTGAAATAGAAATGATAATAACTGTTAAACCTCTCCCAGAAACAGTCTCACACGGTATCCAGACCCATGACAAAAGTAGATAATATCATATTTTATAAATGTTAGTGAATAAAGATAGCGTACCTACTATTCCATTCAAGTGATTACAACTGCATAAGAATCCGAAATCATGGATTCCATCTGCAACTGTCCTTCAGCCCTAAATCCGGCAGTAAAATAAAATTTGTTCTTCACTTCCTTCTCCATATCCGGCAGAAAAATAAAATTGGCTGAGCAAACTGTGCAGACGAATACGCATACAAAAATGAAAAACTAAAAAACACAAGTGAAACAGAGAAATACAAACTCAAGAAATGATTGGACTGTAAAAAACAACATGCATGGCCATGCAATGGACAGAACAAAGAAAAACAAGAAGCTAAGTCAAGCCAATGCGAATGCAGAAAAAGTTGAGGTGAAATTAATGGACTTAACAAAGAACAAGAAGAAGCCAGGCCTAGCAAGCCAATTCGAATACAGAAAAAACTGGGATGAAATTGATACAATGTTAGTAGTCCTAAAATGTATATATAAGCTCCATTTCAAACGGTCACAAACTCGCTCCGAATTCTAAAATTAGGTACCACGTCCCATTGTATCTGCTTTTTGCTTTTTACTAAAATCCACCGTCATTTCTTTACATTGGAAGATTTCTTCCAACAAATTGGCGGTATATAAAGTCTCATGAATCCAAGCGGTTTTAAATGATCGGTTTCTTGAAACAAATTAGCGGCATACAAAGTGTGATGAATCCAAGCGGTTTTAAATGGTCCTTTTTATGTTTCAAACAATACCAACCCCTACTTTTGGAAGATTCATAAATTGTGTTAATGAATTGTGAATCATGGAAATGCACTTTCAAGTTAGGGCTTGAATGTCCTCTATCCAGATCCAAGTATTTCAGGTTTTTATTTTTTATTTTTTATATTACTTTAAACCAATATTAAATTACCATGGTATCCAGATCCAAGTATTTCATGTCTTTTTTAAATAATTTTTTTTACCCTGAACCGATATTAAATTACCATGCTTCATTGGTATATATGAAATTTGTTAAATACATTTATTTTTAAATTAATTATTTAATATTTTTATATATCAAACTTCTAAAAATCAAGCGAAATTCAAAATAATTTCATACTAAAACTATTCATCAAAATGGAGAGCATAATCTTTTATATCCTTTTCATTCTCCTTTATAAGTGAAATAATATTTAATGAATACATATATTTATGCTACTTGTTTTGAAAATTATAATATTAAATTATTAATATTATTAGTCTTTGCTGCCAGTACTGCTCCGACTATTGTAATCGCCTCCAGCGAGGTTAGTGTTAGTCGAGTTGTTTGGTAGTTTTACTTATTACCTATAAATTAAAGTTTTTAGGCTCAAACTGATTTGTTATTTTATTTGGCTTTTTCCAGAAGTAAAAAGGCAAAAACATAGATTATAATTATAGTTTATTTAATATTTTCTTTAAATTAATGTTAATATTAGTATTTGGTATTAAATGTTAACATGAACATGTAGTATATGTATTTTTCTCCAAGGATTTGAAGACGTTATTTTAATTTTTACTAGGTTAAAGATAGCCTATGGGAGATATTGCTTCTCTATTTGACTCTAGTATTTTGTCATTTTCCTTTGAAGTTTCACAATAAACTCTCTCAGGGTCTAGACAAAATCCTTGTTAAATAGAGTATCCTAAGAGCTCGCTGCTAAAATATTTGCATAATTTTCGCTACTGTCTTTAAAAGCCTCACATTCTAAAATTATATTTTTTTATTTCTATTTTTCCAAAAAAACAAAAAATACTTTTTTTTTCTCACACGTTTTTTTTGACTTCTCAACAACTAAATTGAGTTAATGCTAAACTGGACGAAAAGAATGAAGATTATCAATGTACCATATTGCATAGCGCTGAAAAGGACACCAATTCTGTTTCCCGATGCATTTGGCAATATAGTTAATTAAATCATTGCAATTCTGTTTCCAGATGGATTTGGCAATATATTTAATAAAATCATTGCAATTTCGAAAATAGCTGGATTTGGCAGCTCCTCTACAAAATATTGCAAATTCGAAAAGGACACCAATTCTGTTTCCCGATGCATTTGGCAATATAGTTAATTAAATCATTGCAATTCTGTTTCCAGATGGATTTGGCAATATATTTAATAAAATCATTGCAATTTCGAAAATAGCTGGATTTGGCAGCTCCTCTACAAAATATTGCAAATTCGAAAAGAATGAACCTGACGTGAATCGAACACGCAACCTTCTGATCTGGAGTCAGACGCGCTACCATTGCGCCACAGATCCCTCACTTTCAATGCTCGAATTTTCGTTTTTCCTTGTAAATGGTACGGTATGCTGTACGCTTCATTTAATGTTAACCAGTGCGACGGAAATAGGAATTCGGCGATTTGGACAAATACCTTTTTATACCCATTTCCAAAATTTAAACGAAGATTGCTAAGTCTTTTACTGATATTTAATCATTTTTTACGGGCGAATTGCGCGTTAAATTCCATACTGGACTGATAATTATAATGAAAGACTTTGTTTAGCGACGCTGTAGACGGGAATTCAGCGATTTTTTTTTATATATTTTTTAAGAAATTCAATTCAAATATTTGAATCAATTGATTCAATATCATCAAACACATTTCTGTATACCTAAAATTTTGATCTTGAAACTTCATAGTTGTAATCTTGGCATGCAAAACTAATACTCTACAATGTGAATTACATCTTAATACTCAAAAGTTTACTTTTTTCACTAATATGACTAACTATTTTTTTTTTAGTGTAACTAAGTTTCAAATTTGTCTGGAAAACTATGGAAATTCTGATATGATTTTGAAAAAAATCTAACAAGAATCTTCATAAATAAAGATTACAATTGTTAAACTTCAAAATTTTGAGTGTCTTGGGGTTTTTGACAATACTAAATCTCTTTCCACCATCAAAAACACATTTTAACTCACCAATTTTTTTGTAAATAAATTTACCCGATTCCAACCATTTATTTCCCAGTCGATAGACGCCTTTCTTGACAAACAGCCTAGGTATTCATAATCCATTTTATCGCTTTTTGACAATACTAAATCTCTTTCCACCATCAAAAACACATTTTAACTCACCAATTTTTTTGTAAATAAATTTACCCGATTCCAACCATTTATTTCCCAGTCGATAGACGCCTTTCTTGACAAACAGCCTAGGTATTCATAATCCATTTTATTTCCACTAGAGTAGTACTTTCTACTAACCTTCGTTGTAGAAACACCAGTGGGATCTGATCCAACATTTATATCCTTAGCTATGGGCTTATGAGTAGGCATTTTATCCCTTTCAACATACACTGATTTCAATTTTTTAACTTTTGGGTGCTTTTCACCCTTTTTTGTGTTATTTGTATATTGTAGGTTATGGGAAATTTACAACACAGATCTAAGATAAAGTTTCAACAACTCCAAATATCTATTGTAGCCAATATAAGTTTGGTTAAGGACAAGTGTATCAGTCAACACAAATCCTATGAGGAAAAGTGAGTTGGGTTAAAGTGCATTGGTGTGTTGTTTAGTGTCATTATTCTCTCTTACAATATAGCCGGAGTAGACTTAGTCCCTTATTGTTTTAGATCCAAGGATTAGGATCAAAACCTCCCAAGGGGGTTTTGGGATTTTTTTAATGAGATATTTTACATATATTTGTTGTTTGTTTACTACTATGAGCTTTAGGAGAAATTTGTAGGAGTTAATTAATTTAAAAGTTATACTTCTTACACTTGAGACTTGGATAAAGAAAGGATCTTTATGGATGTCTAATATCCATCCACCAATAAGTATGCTTGGAAAAACCCTTTATTTTAGATTTTTTAGCCCTATTTTGCTTCTTGTTTTAATCCCAGACCATGTCTATTTGTTGTAATAGGAATTTTTTTAATTCCATAAAAGATAAAGCTTACAAGCAAAAGAAAATATTTACCTCAATTTTTAAGTGTTTTACTCACCAAATTAGCCTATTTTTTGGACCCTTATAGATTGCTTGAAAACCATAAATTAGAATAGACTACCTTTTGTGATTTGATCTATTACATAGAAATCCTTCTTGAGTATTAAAACTCATTTAGAATAGAAACAAATCTCTTCATTTCAATTTTTCTTCATCTACATGCTTGTTACTTATATCTTTATTTGTGAAGTAATGCTTATGTTTTAATTCCAATTGATCACACCACACATGCACCCAAATCACACCAATAAATGAACACTTGGTTCATGACCCCAAGCTAAGCCTTTAAAAATCAACTCTAATCAAATCAAGATATTAAGCGTGCTTCAGAAATAAAAATATATATTTTTACTAAGTTAGGACCTTGGGGATATGCATCCAAATAAATCCTTATTATAGGTGCTACAACAACCCTCCTCGATTTCTCTCAGTGCCTCAAATTTCAATAAGAGATCCTCTTAAACAACATGTCAAAGAATGTTTTCCACCAAATGGGCTCTTAAATATTTGGACAAAACATAACTCCTATGAACTCCTAGTAATTTGCTTATGTGAATATGGACATCTTTTGGAGTAGTAAAGAAGAAGAACTATGACTTTTCTAGATTAATGGAAGTTCTGCAAGTAGTCATGAAATATTAAAGAATTTGCTTGAAAGTTGTAGCTTTTTTTTACTAAAGGTGTTCCCATCAAAAGGGTGTCATCAACAAAATGTTTATGGAAGGATATTAAGTCATTTCCATGAATTTCAATGCCTTGGATTTTTTTAGTAGCCAAATCATATTTCATTGCACACCCTAGAGCCTCATCCATTTGGAACAAAAAAGGTGTGAGAGGGTTTCCTTGTTTGATTCTCCTAGAAGGGATGAATGTGGAAGATAGAGAGCCATAAATAGGGATTGAGAAGCAAGACTTTGAGACAAGGGAAAGGACATAGTGTAACAACCCATTCCCAAGTTATAAGAAAAATAATATTAGCATGTATACGACATAGGCATATGATAGCTACACATGCATATATCGCATACACCGCACTAATATACATACTTGCTAATATCAAGACTACCTAAGTTAGAGTAACGAATTGAATATCACAATGTATTTTATCTCACCGAAATATAACGAAATATCAACAAGAGAGTTAATATGTATACCGCCCTTATATGCGTATCCGTGGTAGAGCATTATTCAAGAAAAACAAAATATAATTTAGTACAAACTATAGGTGAGTGGACAAATAAAATAATAATATAATTTAATTAATTATAAAGTTAACTTAATTAAGTTAAAAACAAAAATAATACAATTGATATTAAAATAATTAATCAAAGTCAATATCCCCATAAATACCTATAATATCTACATAAATGAGTAAAATATCCCCATAAATACCTATAATATCTACATAAATGAGTAAAATATCTCCATAAATGCCTAAAATATCCACATAAATACCAAAAATATCTACATAGATGTGAGGAGGTGGAGAAAGTTATATAAGGAGTGGAATATGAAGGAGACAAGGAGGCTTTTCTTTGCTAAATTCTGCATTATTTTCAAGAGGAGACATTGAGGGATATGAATTGTTCTGAAGGGGAGACTCATTGTTCTTGGAATTCTAGGCACGGGGGCAGAAGAGGCATCTTCTGGGTCTAGGATTGTTTCTTAGATTGGCTGAGAGGAAACGATTGTTTCGGTAACCTGTCCGTTGCATTCACAAGGAGAACCACAACCCAAGAAATCATCAGTTTCGCTCCAGGTATTTTTCTATGTATAAAATAGTTACTTATGTAAGTTTAAATTTGCTGTTGGTTTCCATTTAGTTGAATTTATGCTTACATATATGTATAGAATAAATTTTATGTATAAAATGATGGTTTCGGGGTCTTACACAAGGTATCGGAGCATTGTTCAAACCCTTTAGGACCTTACAGGCCCACGTTTTAAATCTCTGAGTTGTTACTACTGGAATATGTATGTCTAAAATTATAAATGCAGGAATATGTATGTCTAAAATTCAGTGCTCCCTTTTATTTCTAAAAATAATCAAAGCTGCTAGTTACAGTAAAAAAAATAATAATAATACTTGTTCATTATGGGTACTGTAAACCGACATAATGCTCCTCCAGTATTTTCAACTAATTGATTTTTCACAAAATCACAAGTGGTTTGAAGGCTTCGAGAAGAAATGATATTCACAATCATAGACAACGTCCCAGCTTCTAGAAGCCATTCTGTTATCTCCTTGCTATTTAAGGGAAGATTTCTAATGATTCTGGCAACAGAAACTTTCTCTTCTTCATTTGAAGATGTTGAAATAAGTTTTTCTAAACATTTCATATATTTTTCTCCAAGTTGTTCTGCTAATTTGCTTTTATCTCCATCTCGAGACAAGATAAACAACAGTTTCACAGCGTAAGCTCGCATTTCAGAGTATGTAGCTTCACAAAAGGGAAGCAATACTTGAATTGCTCCTCCCTCTCTTAAATTTTTCCTTGCCTCAACAGCCGCTGGTACACAACAAATGGTGTAGAATGCTCGAGCAATGCTTCCATGTATTGAAGGTGTTAGTGTTACAAAGGGATTCGAGAGGCCGCACATAATCGTATGTGCGAAAGGGCCCACCAAAGCCAACGCTGTGGCCAAAGAGCATCGCACAATAACATTCCTCTGCACCATCTGCAGAAACAACAGAATTCCAAAGAGAATCTGTGGAATTCTGAAAGAGGGGGATGGATGCCGACAATTCCCCTCCAGAATCACAGTTGGAGTATGCGTAATGGAAAGAAGGTTCTTTCTGCTCCCATGACACAAATCCTTGATGGGTTGAGGGCATTTGGTGAATTTGAGATTATAAAATTTGGAGACAATGTCATTCTTGAAGAGCCAATAATGAAGCGGCCAATTTGCGATTGATTGATTGCTTTCTACTCAACCGGCTACCCTCTCGAGAGAGTTGAAGCTTATGCTGCTCTTCAAAAGCATTTCCTTGTGAAAGAAAACTTGGACCTCAACATCTTCTCCATGATCGTCGAAAGGTATATTGTTTAGTCTGAAATAATTCAGCAAGCTTCGCCCGCATGATGGATACATGTTCTTCGAAAGAAACAACCCTGGGTTGAATTTGATTCAAAGCATAGTGGGCAACCTCCTTGTGAGCCTCGGGCTCTAACTGCCCTAACTCCTGCGCAAATATCTATAGCAGTTGCCTCGAAGCCACCCGCGGCACATCGTCCGACACCATATGATCAATGAAAGCCTTCGCATTTTGAACATTAGTGCCAAGAGATATATTGGGAGGTCGGGTTTGAACACCGGACATCCGCCCCTACAAACTAACCATTTAACCATTAAACATTAGTGCCAAGAGATATATTGGGAGGTCAGGTTTGAACACCGGACATCCGTCCCTACAAACCAACCATTTAACAATTAAGCCACGTCTCTCGGATTTGAACATCGAACATCCACCCCTACAAACCAACCATTTAACCATTGAACATTAGTGCTAAGAGATATATTGGGAGGTCAGGTTTGAACCCTGCACTTCCGCCCCACAATTTGAGACCATTAAACGTTAAGACACAATGGAGACGGTTATAAGCTTATAATGCTCTATCTTCTGCCCCTGATCAGTAATGGCAGCAGCGCTTTGCAGTGTGCTTTCTATTTCGCTTATTTTTCGCTCGGTTGGCAGATCGATTTTTTTCCCCACTCTTTTCTTTTGCTGTTTTTTTGGTTCCACTGTCTCAAGGTACCATTAAGGCCTTCTAGCTCCAGGTGTTTTCCATCTCATTTGACCATACCACATTAGATTTAAGGACCAGAACCGTCGGATTTTACGTGGGCGACATTGAAATTGGCCCTGAGTTTTTCTCAAAAAAACTACCTACCGCCACATCCCAGAATAAACTGAAGTCTCTATCGGCAGACAGCCTAATGAAATCAGAGGCATTGCACAAAAATTAACAATACAATTTCATTTATATTAATATATTATATATATTACCGTAACAGTAAAATATCTTCAATAATATCATCATGATGTTGCTTATTTTCATACAGCATGGTTAATATTATATATATAAGTACTTTGTGCAAGTATAGGTATTTAAGATCTTAGATCTTATGTCTACTCATATTACGTTTAAAATTTGGAAGTTAGGAAGAAAATACCTTGGTGGAAGGATCTATTTTGTATCAAATTATAAATTAATATTTTATTTAATAATTTATAAAAATAAAATAAAATAATAATATATATATATATATATAGAGAGAGAGAGAGAGAGAGAGAGTGTTGAAAGTTGTGAAGGGAATTAAAGTAGAGTAAGTGTAATTATATAAATACTTAGAGTTATTTATGAACAATAACGAAAGATGTGCCTCAAATTTTATTATGACACTTAAACATTTGTTACTTAGAGATGTCGTTCGATAACAACATAATAGCAATTAAAAAAAACGAGAATTTTAAACTTATTAAATTCCAAGTATTAGTTATAGCCATAAATAACAAAAAATCAATAATCCCTTCTATAACTGCATCTAGGACTGAACATTCTAGACAAATTCTACGAAACGACCCTATGATCTATGAAAAACCTTGCATTTCACTCTAGAATTAGTAAGCATAGAATATCCTGCATAGGACAAGGAGGTCACGTGGCCACCATCCTTGACCTCGGTACCAGTAAGACCTACCTACAGGGAAAATAACAAAAAAACTATACTCGTATGCTAGCTAAATTTGACGAAAATCATATTTAGTTAGTCTAAAATTTACCCGATTTTCATAAATTTATTATGTATTCCAGGAAAAATCATGATGATAAGAACGTACCAAAGGCGGCAATGCCAGCGAGATGCATCGCCATCTCTAACACCTCCAACGTCGTCGTTGCCAACACTGTCACCATCGCCACCATCTAGATCGTCATCAGCACCAGTTGCTCTAACAACCGATCTAACTACTGTAATACGCTCATTAGAAGCCATTCTGGAAACATTAAAAAGGTTGCAGTTGACCAATAGCAAATATGAACGACCTCATCTAGATGAAAGACATTCAGAAAAGCCTAAAGATTATGATTATAAGCCTCATAGAGAAGATATTTCCCGAGAACTGCAAAAGATTGAACTCCCGGAATTCTCAAGAGGAAGAGCTAGAAAACATGCCAAAGCATGGTTAGAAGGGATGATAAGATGTTTCGCATTAAAAGAATATTCTTTTACCTCTAAAACAAATATCATTATATTCAAACTCAAGGGGAATGCTCTGATTTGGTGGGGAAATCTAGAAAAACAACTACATATCACATCAGACATCATTCCTTGAGAGTTGTTTGTAGACCGATTTCGTGCAAAATACTTACCACCTTTCTTTCAAGAGCAGTAAGCAGGAAAATTCCATACTCTAATCCAGAGTAATAACACCGTGGAAGAATACGAGATAAAGTTTATGGAACTTGTAAAATATGTTCTTTATCTAGACACGGATGAACGCCAAGCCAATATTTTCTTATATGGGTTAAATCCTCGAATCAGGGCCATGGTAAGAATGTGAAAGCCATCAGCAGTAGCAGAGGCGGTTGAATGTGCACAATATACAGAAGAACATCTGGGGATTAAAAGGGATTTCAGGCCAGCTGAACCATCACAGCAGGGATTTACAGGAAAGAATCCCCGAAATTTCTTCCAAGGAAATAGCTCGAGACCACCTCCTTATGGTAATAGGTTTACCCCAAGAGGAGTAGGAGCAAGAGCTCCCATGACCATTAATACTATAACTCCCGAATCCTCAAACATCAGTCCTTGGAAATCTTGAGGGAATGGTAATCGGGGAAGGAATGGGAGAGGAAATAGCACCAGGGGACAGATCTCCTGGTCTAGGAATTCACAATCAGACTCAAGGGGGCCAACCCAGATGGATTTTTGGGGGTGTGGAGGACCTCATCTTCAACGTGATTGTCCGGAGAACTCACAAAGAGCAGGAAAAGGACCATCATCAAATACCCAAGACAATTAGAGAATCCATGCCGTCATCAACAACAACCAAGCAGCACATCAATCCACCGTAGTGGAATCTTCAGGTACAATCAACGGAATAAAACTCAAAATATTATTTGACACGGGTGCCACTAATAGTTTTATTTCATCATATACATTAAATAAATGTGGGTTGGCAGCTTATAAGAAAAACGATTTCAGACAAGTAGAAATGGATTCGGGAGAACTTCAACCAGTAGAACTAAGTGTTGAGAATTGCAAAGTTGATCTAGGAGTCTGTTCGACCAAACTAAAAGTATATGTCACAGCCCTAGGAACTTACGACTAGGTGATAGGTCTGGATTGGTTAGAGTTGCATCAAGCATGGGTACACTGTTTCGGGAAAACAATACTTTGCACGAATGATGAGGGAGAGACAATCCAAATCCAAGGTATTAAGAGAAAAGTATCCTTACGCTTCATCTCAAGTATGAAAATGAAACGGTTCTTAAGGAATAGTTGCCAAGTGTATGCAGTGCAAGAAGTAAGCAAGGAGAAAGGACTATCCTTAGAACAGTATCCGATTCTATCAGAATTTTCAGATGTTTTTCCAAAGGAATTACCAAGACTGCCTCCTAAAAGAGAGCTAGACCTCACAATAGAATTGAAACCTGGTACGGAACCAATATCTAAAACACCTTACCGAATGACCGCCCCTAAACTTCAAGAATTACAAATACAGCTGAAAGAACTATTAGATATAGGACAGATTCCACCTAGTATTTCACCTTGGGGAACTCCTGTAATCTTTGTCAAGAAGGATAGTTCATTGCGACTGTGTGTGGACTATCGAGATTTAAATTGGGCCACTGTAAAGAATAGGTATCCAATTCCTCGCATTGACGACCTTTTTGACCAAATGAAAGGAGCTGCAGTGTTTTCAAAGATCAATCTTCGATCTGGTTATCACCAGCTACTTATTAAAGAAAGTGATGTTTCTAAGGCTGCATTCCAAACTTGTTTCGGACATTATGAATTAATTATGGTACCATTTGGGTTAACCAATGCACCTACGGTATTCATAAACCTTATGAATAGCGTTCTCCGCAAATATCTCGATCAATTTGTACAAGTCTTCCTGGACGATATTCTCATTTACTCTAAGAATGAGAAGGAACACGAAAAGCATCTTCGGATAATGTTATCTTGCCTCAGGGAACACAAGCTATATGGAAAGTTATCCAAATGCGCTTTCTTTCAAAAGGAAATTCATTACTTAGGTCATATCATATATGGTGAAGGAATCTATGTGGATCCTGAAAAGGTAAACACAATGAGGGAGTGGTCGGTACCTAAGAATGCATATGAAGTGCGTAATTTTATGGGTTTAGCGGGTTACTATCGAAGGTTTGTGGAGGGATTCTCCAAAATTTCAAAGCCGATCACAACTCTCCAGCGCAAAGGTGTCAGGTATGAATGGACTGAGGAATGTGATAAAGCATTTTCTGAACTTAAAATATTATTGACTAGTGCACCAATTTTGCGAGTACCTGATATGGATAAAGATTTTATTGTGTGTAGCGACGCATATAAACAGGGGTTAGGTGTAGTGTTAATGCAGGAAGGAGGCGTAATAGCATACGCTTCAAGAAAACTAAAGCTCCATGAAGAAATTTATGCTACGCATGATTTAGAGTTAGCCGCAGTGGTTTTAGCTTTAAAGATATGGAGACACTACTTGGTGGGAAGAAACTTTGTGCTTAAAAGTGACTACCAAAGTTTACATTATTTGTTCACCTAGAGAGACTTAAATGCTAGACAAAGACGATGGAGTGAATTCTTAAATGAATATGATTTTGTGATTTCATATATAAAAGAGAAGGAGAATGTAGTAGCAGATGCCTTAAGTAGAAGACCTCGAATATTTTCCCTCATACCTATCGAGGTGGACTTAAGAGATCAAGTACTTG